>VXAA01007436.1:382826-403498 GCA_013399115.1 Anseranas semipalmata | reverse complement strand
CGGGGTACACCGGCGTCCCTCGGGCAGCCAGGACTGCTGGCACTTCGCGGGGTGAGTTTAAAGGCAGAAGGCTTCTTTTAAAAAGGTCCCGATTGATGGCCTCGTCCTGCAGCTCCTCGGAGGTGGTTTGCATGAACTCTGAGTAAGGAACCATAAGTCATTGCCAGTCCCTTGCAGGAAATCCAGACACAGATCCAGCTGTCACGCCTAGAAAGGTTTCTCAGTTTCCCCACAAAAATACAATGCTAAAGGATGAGTTCTGCTGAGAACAATTCAGTCCGAGATGTTTCATTTCACAAGGGGTGATTTAATAGACATTACTAGGCTACCTGAGGGGTTTTCCACTTGCTGGTCGTTTTCTGGGGATGGTCTGGACTTCACCCGCTGCATGATGACTGAATGGCCCCCTTGGGAGCTCTTGAATAGGAGTAAACCCTGTGCAGGTGGAGTGGGACGATAATGCAGAGCAACAGAGAGCTATCAGCTCTCATCTTTTTACTGGGGGGAGAGGAATGCGTATCCTAGCAGAAAGGAAAAATCACCCCAATTCTAACGCTGGCTTTGGAAGCACTGACATCTCTGTGCCACTTGTGACTGAGGTTGTCATCCTTTTAATGCATGGAGCAAGCTTCATCCATGTTTTCCTTGTTTGATGTAAAATATTTTTTTCTTCTTAGTGGTTTTAATCCCAAGGATTGACAAAGCAGTTGCAAATACTTTTGAAGTAACTGCTTTAATGCCCTAAGGTGGAAGAGGAAAGGCCTCCTCCAAACCTGGCACGAAATTGGTGCTCTTGGAGATGTTACCAGCTCTGTGTTGGCTTTCTGGCAATCGGCTTCTGCTCTTTGAGTCAGCTTGGCTGAATCTCACTTACCTTTGAGTCAGGGAGGGCTAAGCTGACCTCAGCCCAGTTTTAACTTCTAGATAAAACAAATGTTGTTTGGCAGTCCCTGTCTGACAGTTTTCAAAATGCTATTGGATGCTATATAACTTTCAGTGTGGGCCTTTCTGTAGATACTGAGTTTTCATGGGTTAGAAGGGAGACCAAAGTGTGTGGTCTGTGGCTTCCAACTTGCTCCTTGGGGTTGCCTTAGAGGTGGCTCAGGACATCTCCCTTGTGGCAGCTTGGTGTTGTTTTTAGAACTTTCTCCAATATTGATGGGCTCCCTGGAGTTTCAGTATTGGAAGCTGTCGGTTTTTCTCTGCCAGTTTTGCCCTACTGACTTACCTCTGTTGCTTTTTTACCTGGCGTCAGAGGACAGTGGGCAGCGACGCAGTGCATCCTTCCTGCCAAGCTGTGTGAGCCCACATCTCCTCTCTAGCATCAGCAGTGGCACTAGATTCGCCAAGCCTGAATTTGTTATTGCCATCTGAGCTCTGGAAGAACTTTGAGGAGATCCTCAAGGTCCCTGGCACTGCCTTTCCTGGTGGTGGTGGGTGAAGTGAGCAACAAGGCCTTCTAGCAAGCAGCCGTCTGGGGTGGAAGAAGTGCTGGCAGGCAGTTTGTGATGAGGGGCTGGCTTTGGCCACCACAGGGCTGGGGAGAATCTGGGGTGGATATGATCTAAGCCTATTTATGATATGGAGGGGTGTCTCTCTAAGGCTGGAGGGTGGTCAGCTGGTGTAACAGTGGAAGAGGAGTAAAGCGATTTCAGTCTGAGGTTTTCTTTCAGAGGCCAAGTAGGAGCACAGAGGAGCAGGGGAGCCTGGCAGAGGTGCCTGCAGCCTTGGACAGCACACTCATGGTCCCCAGGAGCGGGCTTCAGCATGCAGCTGTCGCCTCCTATGGATACAAACTCCAGTGCCTCAAGTAAGGGTGCTGTTCCCCGTGAGGAGGGCCCTTGTGTGGGGTGCGTGGGGTGTCTCTGAATGCGCCGCTCGCTGTGCCTGCAGGATCCAGGTGAGGCAGATCTCCAGGGAGAGGGACAAGGCAAGGCTGGACTTGGAGAAAGTGGAGAGACGCTGCGGGCAGCTTGGCAGAGAGTTGGACGAGCAGTACATCGCCCTCGAACATAGCCAGAGCAAGCTCAAGTAGGAGGGGTTCTTTTGGTTGGGCAGAGAAAATGGTTTTCATGTGGGTGCCCACAGCCTCTCCTTCCTGTCCCAGTGTCCCTTTCTGAATCTCTCACTTGTTTGGGTGTTGTGTCAGTGGCAGAGAAGTCCCCAAAGACCCTTTATGCTATGCACACTTCAGTTATGGTCCCAACATCTCTCCAAACAAGTTCTTGTCTTCTGCTTTTTGTGGGGTCTTCTTTTTTTGCGGGGATGCCTGGACCTCTTGGTAATTAAAGAAATAAAGAAAGAATAATAAATAATAATAAATAAAGAAATTAAATTAAATAAAGAATGTGCTTCAGGTGCCCCAGCCATGTTACTTGTCTGTTGCAGGGATGTTCAGACTGAAATGAAGGCAAAAGAGCTGCTTTTGCAGCAAGCAATCAACCACCAAGCAAAGCTGGAGGCTGATACACAGTTCCTCCAGGGCAAAGAGGCCAACCTGCATGGGAGACTGAACCTCATGATGAAGGTAAGTAAAACTGCCCTGGATGAAACGTCCTTACTCCTTCAGAGGAGGCAAAGTAGAGGTGGTGATGAAGACGGATAGTTTGTCTTGCTTTTGGTGGGAAGGGCAGGAGTTTTATGGAGAAAAATCATGAGCCACATACATACTATTGAACTAAAATACAGAGCTTGTTCCCTTGCCGTGACATTATTCAACCCTCATGTTGTCTGTTGGGAATGATGGCGCTTAGTAACACCTGAACAGCTGATAGCTGAGGCTAAAATTGTGCCAGGGACCGCGCCAGGAACAGAGACAAACGTGTCCCTATGCCTGGGATGTTCCCCATGCGGTTCCATGTACTAATAGAGACAGAGATGGCTCAGGACTTGCTACCTCTGTTGGCTGTGAGGGAAACCATAGGTTTGTGAAGCAAAGGTAGAGACAAGCCTACAGGGCTGTCTAGCTCTTATTGTGCAAAACCTACTCCTGCATATGTCCTTCGGAGAGGTGAGCCAGACCCCAGCCCATGTGATGTGTATCAGCACTGTGCTGTCCAAAGCTGGGTCTCCTGTGAGCTGTGCTGCGTTCAGCATGCTGATGTGCTGGTAGCTTTATAGCTTCCTGTTGGAGGCCCAGAACTGATAACCCATCCTGCAATGTAAGGACCCACAACATCAAGAGAATCTTCTCCCTTTTGTCTGCAGGAGAACACAGAGCTGCAGAAAAAGGTCATGGAGATGACTGAGAAATTGGTGGCCTCTGAGAAGTTGGTGTTGGAGCTGCAGAAGGAGCTCAGCCTCGTTGTGAAGGACAAGGTAGCCTTTCTTTCTCTACTGTGGTTAAATAGGATCTTTTCAGGAACTCATCAAAAGATTTACCCTTTTCTTTGAAATTTTATGTATTACAGTTCAGTTGTTGCGGGTTCCCCCCCTTTGAATTTTCCTGTGCATTAATGACAGCCTGGAAAGAAAAAATACTGGCTTTTAATTTACGCCTTTCAAATTCTGAGAGAAAAAGAATGAAGAAAGTTTGCAAGTGTAGAAAATCATACAAATCTAACATATTCAAGTGAGAACTTTATAGAGTTTGGTTTTCAGAAAAGAAAAGCTTTTTCCACAAGTATTGAAGTAAAGGGTTAGGTCTTAGTATTAGTGGTAAAGGGTTCCACTGCAGCGAGGAAACTGATGAAATGGATCTGGGGAAAGAAATGAGTCTGTGTTCTCAGTAGCCAGTTTGGGAAAGCTAGCCTGCCTGTAGTTTGGTGTCTCTGACATGTGAAGAAAGGTGATTTTCCCTCTCTTTCTGCATTTGACCCATCCCACAGGTGTCAGTAGGAACCCTTTACTGAAATCTAAGGGTTTAGCACTGTGACTTCAGTGATTTTGTAGAGCTTTTGGCTCTCTGTTTGGAGAGATGATAATTTCCTTGATGAGAAGTGTTTCCTTGTGCTTGTGCAGCTGGGCCAGGTGGAGCCCCACAGCCCAGAGCTCCCGAACCAGAGTGAGCGCTTTGCAGAGATTGTGCTGGAATACGAGCGGCAGTGCCAGGTACGGGTGGGCAGCTCTCCAGCAACGCTGTTGTGAAGGTACAGCTGTCATCTGCACATCTGGTGGGCACTTTAGCCTGGGGCAGAGGAATGGGGCAGCTGTGATCAGAGTGCAGAGGCAGGGGGTCCCTCTTGTCTTGCTCAGTGCCCTTTGGCAAGGAATCAGGATGCAAACATGCCTCTGGTAAAGAAGCCTGATGCCTCGCTCCCAAAACTTATGACCTTCTGTGGATTGGTTCCCCTGCTGCGGTACTGGAAGAGGGGAGTAGGGATGGGTTGTAAAATCCCTCCTTTCAGTAGCCGTGGGCTGTTTTGTTTGGGGACCATGTAGCTCCTTGGATAAGGACAGACCACTCTGGGCTCTGCTGCAAGGTATTTCTCCTTGAATGCAAGAAGGGCTCCTTCTTTGGAAAGCATGCTATCCGCTAAAGTCTTCTTTCTTCTTGTTTTTCCCTTCCTCTTTCTGGTCCCCACTTCACAACCCCCACAAAACTCATTGCTGCTGGACTCCGCTAGAGAGTCAAGGTGAGCCTGTGCAGGTACCTGGTGTTTGCGTGGTCCAGGCATTGGTGTTGTGTGTGCTGCCCCTCCTGCATGGTGCTGTGCTCCTGCCCAGAGCTTTGGGCACTCTGGGATGTGAGCACAGCCTCTGTCGACCTTCTCTGGTTTTTAAGGATTTGAGTATCTTGCATGTTGTGAGTTGCTGGGTGCTCTCTGCTTGGGCTCCTGAGTGCTTATCGCATTGTCTGTGTGTTTCCAAGTGCTATGTGTGACTGGGGGCCACCACCAAGTAGAGATGGTGACTTATCAAGTCCCTGTAGCAGGGGCTGAAATCTGCATTTGCAGCAAAGCCCTTTCATGGATATAGCAGACAGCCCCTCTTGAAGCTGTAATTAAAGGCAAACATGCCAGAGCACTGTCAAACGCAGCAGTGCTCCAGGTGGCACCAGAGGGTTGGAGATGTTTGATGCTGTAATTCTTCCTGCAGCTGGGCTGCCCCAAGGTTGACAGTGCAAATGCTGCTTCATCTTCGGGCTTCATCTCCCCACTTGAAGGCACCCACTTGGGGTTCTCATTTCCCTTTGCTGAATGCTGGCAGCTTTCCTCTTCCTCTGTCTGCTCTTTTGTTTAGAATGGAGATTAAACAAACTGGATTTGCTTTTGTCTAGATCTGCTTAGTAATATTTTTTTAAATGGGATCCATGGAAGTACCCTAGTTCATAGTCTCTTGCAGTCCATCAGTTTTCTGGATGAGGCAGTGCATGGGATATCATTTGATGCCCACTCAAAGCAGATGATACAGAGGGAAGCAGGATTCCTTGTACACTGTTATCCAGTGCAGGATTTGGAGTGTGGAGTGAAACAAGCAGGTGCCCAGCTCCAGATACCCACATGGAAGTGGCTCATTGCACAGTGTGGTGTCCAGCCGTGGGACTCTTTGCCGTGGGGTGATGTCGGCACCGAGACTGGATAGACTCCCATGCTGGCCTTTGAGAGCTCTCTGCCCTAAGCAGGCAGTGGGAGCTGCCCCATGCTGTGCTTCCCAAGGGATCAGCACCTTCTCACATTGTGTTGTTCCTGCTGCATCCTGGAAACATTCCCTTGCAGGCCCCATGGGACTTGCTTCACTGCGGATCCTGCTTTTGGTTTGCCTGTTGGTGGTTGGATAGCCCAGATGCTGTGGGAGTGTCATGAGGATGTAAATGCAAACCTGTGGGCTGTGTGAGGGATCGTACTGAGATCGTGGTGTTTCTTGTGTGTTGGTAGCTAGCAATGGTTGTGCAAAAGGTGCAAAGGAGGGGTCTTGGGAGGCCCAGCCCTCAGAAGTGTCTGCAGAAAGCCCTGGTACTGTGTGCTTTTCCAGGTGCTTATGGCTCTTCCTTCTTTAGAGTGTCCACTGATGGTTCTTATAACAGTGGCCGTGGTAATCTGTGCTTTTGTTTCTTCTCTGGCTTTCCCCAAATCTCCCATCTCTGCCTTTTTTGAAAGGAAGAGAATCTCCCTGCCTCATTCTCTGCCCGTGGTGACAAGGGGGGCTCTGCTCTTCATGCTGTGAGAGACCCCAAGCGCTCATGGCTGCTGGGAGCCATGGCCTCTTGGTGCTCGCAGCCCTGGGAAGCTTCACAGCTGCATCGTGACCCATCTCTGCCTCAGGTGCTTTGGGACCAGAACGGCGTGCTGCGCAGGGAGCTGGAAGGGCTGCGTCTTCAGCTACAGGAGAGCAGGGCCCACGTGTGCTGCCGGGAGAGCAGAGCCGAGAGAGGGCTGCCAGCTGGAGGTAAAATGCAGGAGGGTTCGGTGCATCTCTGCTCAACAAGAGCAAGGTTTCCTGGTGATGGGAGTTTCGTGGGAGTGTGGAGTGGTTTGTTGTGCCAGAGCTGCTGCTGCTGCTCCTGTTTTTGGCACTGGGCAGCCATGGGAGGAAAGAAGGGAGCGATGGGAAGGTGAGGAAGGAGAGAGATGGAGGGAAGGAGGCTCTTCCAACACGTGGGCTGGTGACAATGACTTGTGGACTAGGCAGCTGGGAGAGAACAGGCAGATTTTCACTGTAGAGGATGGTGAGGAAACACAATATAATAAAGGGGGACTAGACTGTGGGTTGGGAGGTTCAGGTTGAGCATTAGGAAAAAACTTCTTGCACAGAGGGGTAATGTAGCCATCATGGGACTGGGACTGGTTGCCACATAGATGGGGAGGATTCTATATCTTTTGGGGTTGTTGGGATTTGACTGGATGAAGCTGCAGTCATCCTGATCTAGCTTTGGTGATAGTCCTTCTATGAGCAGGGGGTTGGACTAGAGACCCAGAAGTCCAGACTCCAGCACTTCGAGGAGTCTGTGGCCATCCCAGGTATCAAGCACAAGGGCGGTGGACCCAGTCCTGTCTGCAAGCCTGTCCTCATAGAGCTTCTCTCTCCCAGTCTGCCTCTCTCCCAGCCTTCTGGTTCCCAATTCTGTGTGCACAGAGACGTCACTCACAATGGAGCAGCTCCAAGAGCAGCTGCAGGACCTGAAGGTGCAGCTGGAAACCAAGGTGAGAGCTGTGGGGGCAGATGTCCTGACTTCTCAGCACAACTGCTTGGCGAATGGAGGGGGGACACCTGTCTTCCCCTTCCCATTTTAGCTAGTGGGAAGGTGTGGAGCCCTCACTGGCTGGCAAAGGCTCTGTGGGTGTCTCTGTCACCTTGCAAATGTTTGTGTGGGTGTCGGTCTGTATGTGGAACTAGAGATTATCTCTACTCAGTATTGTTATCATGGTAAAATCAGCAAAAGGACCAAGAGGAGAAGCAGCCAAGTGCCTCCTGAGAGCATGGGAAGTATCAGAACCCTGTCTCCCTGGGCTTGCAGCATGCTTTTAACCTGCTTGCCCTAAGGTGACAGCGAGAGCCTAGCCCTCTAGACAGCAGCGGGTGCTTTGTACAAGAGGCCTCAGTTTCCACCTTCACTTTTTGCTGCTGAACTGAGAGGTTTGGGGATTCTTGCTGGGTTTCCACTGCAGCACTGCAACAGTAAATCCTAAACTGCCACACAGGTGACAGACAGTTCAGGGAGCACAAAGCTGCTTGCAGATCTTCTGTCTGCTTCACAGTCCTGCCGTTGTGCGCATCGCATCCTGGGGTTTGTAGCCTTTACGGTGGAGCTGTGGGGAGCAGCAGCTCCTTGCCGCCACCTCTCGGGCGAGGGACCACTCTGCAGGGTGGAGGAAGGATGGAGGAGCGGCAGATGATGATGCCTCAGCCTCTCCCTTCTCTCCAGGGTGCTTGTGTTGCAAATGAGGAGAAAGGGGGAGCTGTGCTGGCCGCTGGGAGAGCTGGGACCTGCTGATATCTGCTTGTTAGAGGCTGCTGTGTGAGACTGGTTATTTTGCTAAGTTCAATAGGGACCAGAATTGCCTCGAGAGTGTCCCCTGCTGAGAGGAAACACCAGATCGGTCTGAGTTAGAGCTATTGGAGGAGAGAGGGGCTCTCAGGAGGATGGTGCTAATATCCAGATCTTGTTTCTCTCCAACAGGTAAACTGTTATGAGGAGGAAATTGAGTTAATGAGGAAAAACTTTGAAAGAGAGAAGAAGGACAGCAAGAAAAGCTTCAAGGCTGAGCTGAGCAAGGTGGAAGGCCAGAAAAGAGACCTGGAAGAAACAGTTGCAAAGTACCAGGCTGTACTTGATGGCCTGAAAGTGCAAAAATGTGTGCAGAGCCTGGAGCTGGAGGAGGGGTTTGAGACCGAGCAGGCCAGGGTAGGAATGGAGCACACCAAAGACACACGCCGTCCAAGGCAGCAGCTACACCAGGAAGGAGAAGAGCTGAGGATGCAGTGCAGGGACAGAGAGAGCCTGAGGTCTGGTATTGTTTTCTTTCTGGGTCTAAGTGAGAGACTGGAGATGGATGCATCCCCTGCTCATACCAGAATAGGGTTGGGTGGATTTTTTTGTGGGGCTGGAGAGCTTCTTCGATTTGGAAGAAAATCTGGGCAGTGTTGGAGGGCTACAGCAGTTTGAAGTGAAATGTCTAAACTCCCCTTACATGAGCAGTTTTATTTCAAGACTTCAGTTTTCCCTGTGTGTTCTACAAGCTTGTGTCAGAGGCAGTGCCCATCAAAGCCTGTATCTCAAAACAGTGAGGGAAATAAGAGAGTATTTTCTCTTATTATTTTAGTAGTTTAGTATTAAGAGAGTGTTTTCTTATGCTCTTTTTCTTTGTCCTTTAGCAAACTTGCCTCTACTTGTTAGATTATCGCAATCTGCTGTCTTAAAAGCAGCAAAAAAATGGCTTAAATTTCTTTATTTGGCCACAACAGCCTGGCTTGCACAAGAGTAAGGTAGTCACTAAATGGATGATCATCCTCCTTTCCTATGCTTGTGGTTCCGATTCTGCAACCTCCCCATGGGCCAGAGCACTTCGAGAGAGGAGACTGGAGAGGAATTGGACAGGGAACTGTTCATGCCTGCCCCCTCCTGCTTCCCAGCACACCCCATGGCTGCCCCTGACCTTTCCTCTTGGCCTGTTTGCCTCACTGTCCCGTTGTATTCTTCACTGCCTCTTGTCAGGAGCAGAGGCCCGTTTTGGCAGTATGCAAGTGGAGGATTTTGCTAGGTTGCCATCCCAGTTTTAGGGCAGAGGAGCTGAGATATGGTGTGGGTATGGGAGAAAGGAAATGACTCAACTAGTGTTTGTGGTAGAGCAGAGGAACAAAGCTGAATGACAGGGATACTAGGCATTTGAGCCAGGTTACCATCATCCCTGGTGAGTGGTAGAGGAACTGGCTGTAGTGGGGATCTTTTGGATTTTTTGGAAAACATCTAATGGATGAGCCTTTGAGAAGTGCAAAATTTTGTGGGATCTTCTGTAATATTGAAGTCGTAGCCTTGACTTTGCAATCTAAAGAAAACTTTGCATTGTCTCTCCAGCAAAAATATGTTCTGGGGCGGGCTGAGCTTTTCGAGCTGTGCCTGCCATGTGTGTTATCAAATCCAGGTTACTTTGTCTTTAGGAAAGATGCAGAGGTTGAGCATAACCGAGAGCGGTCATGGAATGAATGCCAGCATGAGGACAGCTGTAAGGCTTTGTAGCCGCAACATTGGCATGAGAGCAACTGATTTCCCAATGGTAAAGGCTCCCAGGGGAGACCTCCGAGAGCAGCATGCCCAGGAGGGGCAGCAGTGGGAGCAGAAGGAAAAGGACGTGGTCTCCCTGGAAGAAGAGATGTAAGAAGAGGTGAATGGGGAACAAGTCAAGATGTGTGAGGTGGTGGATGTTGAGGAAAAAAAAAAAGGAAAACAAAGCCCCAGGATAAAATGCCTATAATGCACAGGTCATGGGGCTGAGGACTCTGACACTGGAAGGGATGAGGTGTCTGGAGAGCTGCCCTCCAGGTGAAAAGAAGCAGATCCCCAAGACTCAGGCGAGCAGGTAGACCAAAATCTCCTGTTGCAACCTCAGCACTGAAGGAACAGAAAAGAAATGAAAGATCTTATGGTGGACCAATGCAGATGTCTGTTGCAGCAAATGGCCTGCTCAATCCAGAAGCTGGAGCCAAAGCTGAAAGCGTCTGTCATGGAGATGCAAAAGCTTGGTGGACAAGGGACTATGCTTGGGAAGGAAGCAGAGAGAGCAAAGTTAGGTTTGCCTTCACCCAGCAGACACAGCAGCATGTCAGGACATAGACAGATGTGATCTGGAGGGCAAAAAGAGGAAGAAGAAACCCTGGGAGACAGATCAGCATAGCGGCACAGGGGGAAATGACAGTCAGGCTGTCAAAATGGAGCAGGAGAGGGAGAGGAACAGGCTGGAGCTGATACAGCTCGAAAATGTCGTGCACTAGGTGGAGAACGAACCCAAAGCTCAAGAGAGTGGCAGGTTTGAGTGCTTAAGACAGTTTGCACAACTAACTCAGTGCTGCTGCTGCAGAAAAGCAGATGCCTTGTGTAACACAAGGCTGCTTAACAACATGTTGGTCCAAGACACTCTTAACAGCAGCTATGTTCTTGACGCTCTGACAGCAGCTATGTTCTGTCTTGCTGTCCCCCGCATGTCTTTAACAAACCGTGGGAGTGTGGTCAGAGAGCTTGGATGTGCTCACGTGGCCGTGGCTGACTGCACTTGTCTCCTCTGCCTTGTACAGCTGTATGTGGGTGTTGGAGATGCCAGAGGAGGAACAGCATGTGAATCCTGATGTAAAACTGATTCAGAGAGAGGCTGCTGTGTGGAGCATCCTGCCAAGCAGGGGGGAGCAAATGCCACACAGTGCACTAGTCCTCTCTCTTGCTTGCTTGGAGAAGCTCCTCTGCCTCCCACATGCAGTGCCAAAAACTGCAGTGCCATCCTTCCTGCTGGGGCAGACAGGCCATTCTCTCCCCCGAGGAATTTGGGTGCTGTGGGGACCTGGAGGTTAGGAGTAGCTGTTGGATAGGACTGTGCTATTTAACACAAGGCTGAGCTGCCTTCCAACAGGAGCCAGTATCTGTGGCCTCATGGGAGGCTGGGAGTACCAGTAGGAGTGGAAGGACAGTGAGGTAGAGAGGCTTCCTTGCATTTAGGCTCATAGCCATTGTCTCCAGCACTGTAAAATCTCAGAGGCCTCACAAGCAAGCTGGCTTCTCCAGACGTGGCCCTACTGCAGTCAGAGGGTTGGGCTTGCCACCTGGTTATCCTGTAATGAAGTTTAGGTGTGCCTTGCTGGGCCAAATCACTTTGTTTCTAGTGCTTGGCAGGTCTGCAAAGTAATTACAGTTAGCTGGAAGCCACACAAATGCAGGGTCTGATGCTATCTGTCCCTACTTCCCTTTATTTCCCTTCCCTTGAAGACCTGCTCCTTCTTTCCCTCTGACATCTCTTGATTGTCCCTACACATTTTGCCTGAGCTACTGGATGGATGTTTCTCAGATTTCTTTAGTTCCTGATGTCCTTGCAAGGCAAATGGGAATCGAGCAGGGAGCCTGCGTAGGATGCCAAGAGCAAGCTGGGCCTTTGTGCGATTTTTGCATGATTTTCTGTTTCTGCTGTTTCTTCCTGCAGGAGAGACCTGTGCTGGCTGCTGGAGGAGAACAGCTTGCTGAAAAGTCAACTCGGGATACTCCAGCAAGAGCTGAGGGAGGCGAAGGAGAAGGGCAGCAGACATGATGAGTAAGAGAGGAACCAGCTGTGGGAGACAGGCAAATGGGTTAGCTAATGCTTGTAAAAGGGACTGCCACTCAGGTGCATTTACCAGATTTCCGCTGTCTCAACCTGCCTTTTGATTGCTCATTTCCAAAAGCCAGCACTCTCACCCACTTTGTTCCATGCAAAAGCAGCCAGTGCTGGGCTAGGTCTGGCCAAAGGCTTGGGCAGGCCAGAGCACAGGGTCCAGAGCTGCATTTGGGGAAGGCACTGGGGACAGAGGTATGCCGAGGGAGTCAAGGGTGGGATTCTCGGTTACACAAACTTTTTGGTCAGTGGCCTGCTGCTGCCTAAGAAAGCTTGGGATAGGTACTGGTTTCACCCACTGAACTGTAAATCAGGGAGTCAGGTTTCCAGTGTGGATGGTTTCAGGAGTCCGTTAAGCTGGCTTTCGCACTGTACTTTATCCCCTGATTTTTAGGCCTCTGACAATGTTGTAGGACTTCAGATGTCCCTTAGTTGTCTTAGCCCTTAGCAGACTGAGACACCTGCTGGGACAGAGGCACCCGACCCACTCCTGAATCAATTCAGGACCACATCTGTTTTGGCCTGGTTTTGCTTCGTTTTGCAGGCCAAGACCAGACGTGTGGCTCCCTGAAATGGGGGCTGTGTTTGCTGCTGTCTGGCTTGAAGCTGATCATATCCCTCTCCCTGACAGGAAACACGTGAGTGAGTTGGGCAGAGAGAAGGTAGAAGAGCTGGCTGAAATAGCAGAGTTGATGGAGTCGGTAAGAAGCCATTAACACTAACTGACAGGCTCTTGGCTGGAGGGTTTAGGAAGACAAAAACTGCATGTGCCTATAGAGGAGAATGGGAATGCTTATTTCAAACATCTGAAGCTGGTTTTGCTTTGAAGAACCGGCTTTGTTTTATAGCTTCTCAAGTAGGGAAAAGATGTGGGACAAAAGCCTGTGAAAGTCATTACAGAAGGGAAAGGTCAAACTTACCACAAAGCCTCTAGAGAGGTCGATTTTACTTACTTGCACTCATTCCCCCAGAGATTTTGCTCACTCCCAGCCTCAAACCTACATGTTCACAAGCCCTTGAACACGTGTGTGCAAAAGGCCTTGCCAGGATTGCTTGTGTGCAACATGGACGAGGGTTGCAGGCTGTCAAGTTCTCACCTGTTCCTGGAATTCCTCGTGACTCAGAACTGCAGACTGTTTTGTGGAAATATCTTTTGTACCCTTCAGGGCCATTATGTGCAACAGGGTGGCCTTTGCTGACCCTTGCTGTGTTCAGCTTCCATAAACCTTAGGCTACAAACTCAAAGCCCAGTCTGTTTTTCCTCCTTTGGAGGAAAGCTGTTTCTGTTGCCTGTTTTCCTGGGAGGCTAGCAGGGGTGGTGTGTGGGATGTATTCCCACCCTGATGTTAGATGCAGGCTTCCTGCTGACATGTTATTTGTGCTGCGGTCCGGTCAGACCATGGGCCAGCATTGCTGTTGGAAATGGTGTCCTGGGAACCACGTCTAGGGAATGTTGTCCTTTGGTGTTGATGGAGGCTGCTCTTGTAGCCCTTGTTCCATTCTTGTTGCCTACATTTCCATTCATACTGCATTCACACCAATCTGAATATTTCTGTTACACAGAAAGCAGCCTCCTCCAGGATTATCAGCTGTATGGGTTTTCTTAACCATGAATGCTGTTCCTGAACTTGGCTGCTGGGCTTTGGTCGGGCTGGGAAATGAGGGCACTTGTCCTGGGTGTATGCAAGGTCCTGCAGTGACAGTGCTGTTCCTGGGTAAGGGCCCAGTAGGGACAGCGTGGGACAGGTAAAGTCTCTGTTAATGCTCTTCCCACCCCAAACCTCTGTGTGTGTTTTATTTTTATTTTTTCCCCCTGAATGTTTTCCAGAGTGAGAAGAGCAAAGGGGAAGCCTCCCAGCTGAATGCCAAGATGTGTCAGCTGAGCCATGAGCTCCTCGAGCATGAGGCCAGCCACGGTGGTGGCCCTGCCACCATCCAGATGCAGAGCTGGAGGCTCATGGAAGCCGAGCAGCTACAAGGAACAGAGATGGCCACAAGGCCGGAGCACCACCAGCAGCATGCAGTGTGTTGGACAGAGATGGAACTGCTTTGGCAGCAACTCAAGGCCTCGCAGGAGAAGGTAGGTGCTGTTCAGTCAGTGACAGGGTGGCAGGCTGCTGAGCAGTCCCTGTGATGTTGGTGTTGCCCTGCTCAGGGCTGTGTTGGACACCTTCCCCAGGCAGAAAAGACCGTCCTCTTCCTCTTGGGGTATACAAAGGACCTACCCTCCTGCAACTCCCAGCAGTCTCCATCCCTGGCTTTGTAGGCTGCCTGGCAAGCACCACTGCCATGGTCCTGCTGCTCTGCTGTGCCCATGCTGACATGAGAGCTGGGGTGGGGGTTGAACATGCTGCCTAACCTCTCCTCTCACCTGCAGTGCAGCCTGGGGCTGTCCCATTGCTGGCACAAAGCTGTAACCAGCTATTGGCCTTTCTGTGTTGCAGCTTTTAGAAGCCAAAGCAAGCCTGAGCTTGGCCCAGACTCAGCATGCGCTGCAGCTGCAGCAGGCCAAGGCCCAGATGAACAACATGGTGCCAAAGAAGCAGTTTGAGCAGCTGCAAACCAGCTTGAGAGAGGAACAGCGGAGGGCTCAGCAGCTCCAGGAAAACCTCCATTGGCAGACCGAGCAGGCACGCAGGCAGCTGGTCAGGACGCAGGTAAGCAGGGAGTTGCAGGAGCTCAGTCAAGGGTACCAGAGAGGGAGCACTGCCAGCCTGGAAGGTAGCTGTGGTTGAGGTCACCAGAGGTTTGGGTGGAAGATGCTGCACAAGAGCCCACAGGGAAAATGCACTTGATCTTCAAATTCCAGCTGCAATTTTCATTCCTCATTAACCCAGTCTCTGCCCTGTGCTTGAACAGGAGCCCTCCCCACTCCAATCCACCTACCCCAGGCCAGATACCTTGTGCCTTAGAGGGGCAGGAGCCATCCAGGGAAAAACACACTGTGTTGGCTCAGGCCAGGCAAAGAAAATGTGAGCCCTCTACATGGAGATGTAGCCTGCACAGAGTGGGGTGACTTTATCTGTAGGGCATTGGGTCAACAAGGTGTTGGAGTTTTGTGAGTTCATCCTGTGTTTCAGGCCACTGTGATTCAGTCAAACTGACCTGGGCATAGATGGAGCAAATCATAACCTAAGGAATTAAAATGAGTGGACACAGAAACTGCATCCAGGGAAATGTAATTATGTCTCTCCCTGGGTTTTTCTGGGCCCAGCTGTGAGAAGGAAGACCGTTGGCTTATTTATTTATTTTTTTATAGAAAACATTGCTGGGAAAGCTGTGCCTTGTGTTAAAACAGGTTGGTGCTGACCTAGGGAAGGTTGTGCTGCTCTAGGCACTCTCCCCACTGCTCTCTGCAGCCTGAATGACTTCTGCTGATTTCCCATTCACACTTCAGAGAGTGTGAAGATTTATGTGGTCTGGCGGTGCTGGGGGCTAGGTGGATGCTGGGACAGCCCCATGTTAGGCTTTGTTGCCTGCTGCAGGAGGAACATGAGCGTCTGCTGCAGGCGGCTGTGGATCAGGCAGAGGGGCTGGAGCGTGACCTGAGGAGCGCTGAAGCCGTGCTGGCAGACAGGGCAGCTCACCTCAAGGACACACAGGTGAGTGCAGGAGGGGCTGGTGCTGCGTGTCCCTGCCGGGCTGGGATCCCCATGAGGGAACACTGAACCTTAAGCTTTCTGTCCCTGCTGTAGGCCCAACTCTCCAGGAACAAACTGCTGATCGAAGACCTCTGTAAGGAGAACAGAGAGTTTGCAATGGCCCTGCAGGCAGCAGAGCTGAAGCAGAAGAGCACTGAGGAGAAGAACCAGGTGTTGGAGGAGCAGGCCTTGGCCCTGAAGCAGCTCATCGGAAAAATCACGCCAGCATCTCTGAGTGCATGATGGGGCACCCGCTATGGCAGCCTTGCCACTGAACCTGGCCGGGATTCATCAGGTGCGGAAGGAGAGATCTGGCTGGGTTGGGAAATCAGCTTTGTGCTCCCTGATCTTGACGGGATTTTCCTGTGTAGAAAGTAGAAAATGGAGAAACCAGAGCCCTTCAAGGAAACTGGTCCTGTGGATAGTTGAGTTTTCCAACTGAAAGCACCAGATTTGGTGCCTGTCTCAGTGGCAGCACTTGCTGTTGTTGTAAGGCAGGTCCATCGCAGGGCAGCCATCTCCTAGGAGCTGCCCGCACCCTGGCAGCGTGTTTGGTGGTGCTGCGGACACTCCTCTGCAGAGGGTTGCTGTTGAGGCCACCCTGTTACAGGTGGAAAGCCAGGGCAGGAGGTTCCTGCATCTGGCTCACTCTGAGCAGGAAAGCTGTATCGGGGCATTAAGATGTGTGCGATACTAGCAGCGCCTCCTGCCATCTGCAGTCTGCTCTGAATTTCAGAAGCCTCTTATGACTGTTGCTGAACTCTTTTATTCCCTACAGTTCCTCTTGGGCTCTAGGAGACTGAGCCTGAAGCCTCCTAAAGCCTGAGCCTAGGATCCAAACCAACATTGCCTCTGTGGTGAGCGGGTCAGAGGGGCTAAGGGAATTTTAGTTTGAGCCTCCGAGGCTTGGGGCACTGTTGGTGTCCCGTACGCAGCACTGTACTTTTCCAAGCCGTCCTTACTGCACTTCCTCAAAGGAGACCAGGAGGCATGGTAAGTGAAGTGCAGCATCTTGCCTTCCTTGTTAGTCTTCACACACTAGCACTGAGTACTGCTTTTGCCAAAATAAGCTGTCTAAAAGGCCACAAAGCCAAGCATTCACAATAGCAGATTTATTGATCTGCTCGGGGTGTTACCCTCTGCACAGAGGATGCATCCTTGTCATTGCACAGAGCAAGGAAGGGGCAAGAGCAAGGCTGTTTAGGTGGGGGCTATCGTTGCTGCTGTGAAAGGACTCCTGGGGTTCTTGTGGGGGGATGGGACTGTGGTGACTACTGCATGAGAGAGACCAGACAAGCCTGACTGCATCAGGGTAGTAAAGCAGAGGCTAAGTCAATACAAGCAAGAAGGCTTAAGTACAGCTCAAGCTGTTGTTGGCACAAGAACAAAAGGCGATAAATTGGCTGTGAGCTAAAACTCAGCCACTGCCTTTAATTCCCAGTCTGGCAGGGCAGGGAGGGAGTGCAGCCCCTTCCCGTGGGGGACAGGGCAGGGATAATGCCAGGAGAGGGCTGGAGGCTGGCTGAGGCCTCTGGTCTAGGGGTGCTCTTCCTGCTGTGGTGGAGCACAGCAGAGATTCCTCTTCCTTTGCCTTGGGGGTAGCCCTGATTACAGGGGTCCCGGGGAAGCTGCATGATGGCAAGGGGGGAAGCCCATACAGGGTGGCAAAACAAGCCACGGTTAGCTCAGGGAGGTTCCTTGGCTGAGGCTGGGAGAGCAGTGCAAAAACAGCCTGAACACGTTATCCTCTGCCTGTGTTCTTCCTAAGGTATTGGGTTTTGGCTTCTGTCAGAGATGGGGCAACAGGCTAGGAAAACCTGTGGTCTTATATAGAGCTTATGTTTTTAGAAGTGTTGTCTCTCAGCCACTACTCAAAATGGAGCAGTTCCATTATGAAAACCATAGGGAGAACAGCTCTTCAGTCTTGCTGTTTCTGTGCTAACACAACCCATAAAACCCTCTGCTCCTCTCCCACTGGTCCCTAGGCCCTGCCAGACCAGTGTGCTGGGGAAGGTGACTCTCCATAGAGAAACAGAGGCACAGCCCAAGGGAGAAACCTTGGCCAGGCCCCTGAGCCAGGCTGCAGTGCTCATTCACTCAGCACCCTAAGAAACCACATTTATAGGCCTCGGATGGGAGGCAAAGCTTTGTGTCTAGTCCCAGAAAGAAGCTCTTACAGCCTGATCTGACACTTGGAAGAGTTCACTGAGACAGCTAAATAACCAGCTGAGCATCATCCTGCAGGGTCAAGATGGGTTGGACCAGAGATCCAGGTCAGAGAGTGTTTAATGAACACAGCATTGACTATTGAGCTATGAAAATTGAAGGCGGAAGCAGTTCTTTATTTTGCAGCTATGGAGCTCTCCCAGCTTCCACAGCCCAGCTGGTCAGTGTCTTACTCCCAAAGGCACAATGTGAACAAAGAACTGCTCCAAGCAAAACTGCATTCACAAAACCTGCTTGTAGCTGTGGGCTTGGATACCTGTGTACCCCTCCTCACCCCCACCCCCTCCCGCCCCAGATTCCCAGGCTTGCTACATTACCACTATGCACCTTTTGGTCATGAAATGCTGGCCAATATAGTTTGCATACTTTATAAACTTGGACCTGGTCTTCACATCAGGTATTAAAGGGTGCTCTGTGCAGAAGTGCTGAGGTGGCTGAAGTCCTGCACACGCCAGGGTTCACTCCCCATTATGCACAGGCCACCAAGCAAAGGCTGTCCCTCCTGTCCTGCACGCTTATGACAGAATGTGCTCCAGGACTCCTTGTCTGATTAACTGCTCACACTTCCAGCGGGGCAAAAAGTGCTGCACAGAAACACAACAGATTTTCCCTGAAATCCAGGCAGACTAGATTTGTTGTTACACAGCCAGCTCTGCTGTATGCCTGCTGCATCATGGTGCCAGATCAGGCAGGGCTGAACTGCAGTCCTGGGGCATGCAGACAGCTTGCAGCACATGCAAAGAGCCATGTGTGTGGGAACTGTGACATGCTGTGAAGCTGGGATGAGCAGGGGGATATCATGGGAGCGAAAGGGAAGGAAAAGAACAGGAGAGTGTTCAGGACTGCACTCCCTTGTCACGAGTACCTGGCTGTTCTTCTTCAACAGGACGGTGGTACCATCTTCGATCTCAAATTCTCCATAGTCTCTTAAACACCGCACCTGCAAAGCAGAAAGGCAGTGTCTGTGGATCAACAGCCCTCCCATAGAAAATATCAGACATCACTGCTGACTTAAACCACATGCTTCAGAAGCCATGGACGCATTCCTACCCACTTCCTGGAGCCTCATGTTGAGCCAACCTGCAAATGCAAAGCCAGACTGATTCCCATAGTCTGTGGGCTCTACCTGGTGTTCTCTCCCTGCCTTTGCCAAGAAGCACCAGTGAGCAGACCAGGCCCTCCAGAGACTAGAGGAAGACCAGCACTGCAGAACAGCAGCATTTCCACGAGAACCTCCCCACAGACATACCAGGAAATGACAATCTGTTATCAGTGAAACCATCTTAAAGAACAGGTGGATTGCCACTACACATTCTTCTTAAGAGAGTAAAAGAGCAGAGCACTTCAGCTGCAGCCTCTGAAATAATTTTTTCACATGCTCTTGGCTTGTTGCATCAATTGTATAAAAGTGTTTTATAGTCTCATCTATCGAAGTCCATTTAAAACACCACCAACAAAAACACCTAGTTAACAACCCTTAACGTGGGAACAAGGTTTCTAATTGATCCAAAGAGTTCTTTGAAAGGAGGAATTAAGTTTCTGCAAAATAAATGCTGCAAAAATTTTTCACTGTGATTCAGACCCCTCACCCCTACCGCACCAATTCCCTGCAGACTGGTAATACACGTTTCAACATAATTTAAGCCCTCAGAAGAAGAGGAAATAAAACGCGGGCAGGCAGAGTTTAAACAGGAAAGCATAAGAGCTTGTGGAAGCTTTGGTGCTCTGGAAGGCTTTGCTCAAAGAACTTCCTAATGGGGATAGAGGTGAAATTCTCAAAAAAAAAAAAAAAAAAAGACAGCTGGGCAAAATGTTTGTTCACAGATGGAAACCACCACTCTTGCACTTACTTCAATGTACAGGCTTTTAGGAGGTTTTATGTCCTGCGTAAGGTCCAGCCCCTCCTCTCCTCCTACTGACCTCATGTAGGTAGCCAGGGACTTTTTGTACCGATTGAACCACTCCACCTGCAGACATCAACAGCAATCTCTCAGGCAAAGCCATGCAGCTAATGCTGAAAGACAGGTCCCTGATGAGTGAGATCTGGTTTGTTTGTGCTGTCAGACCTCTGCTCACAAGCACGTTTCATGGCAGCCAACAGTGAATGCAAGTTCTTCTAAGGAGAATAACTGTCCTGGACACAGAGCAATCTGGATTCAGGCTAGCACACATGGTGACAACACCATTAGCAGCTCTGTACTTCAGTCTAGAGACAGCATTTGAGAGCAGCATGTGGAGACCAAAGTTCTGCTGGCTGCAAGTCTGACCTGATGAAGACCATTTGAGCCTTAAAGTAGCCAAGCATTACCTGTACTCATTACGCATTCCGGATTGCACCCTTAGACCATAAAGAAACAAACTGGTATTTACAGAAAAGGCACATGAAGTGTCTTATGTTGTTAGTGGGGAAGGTCATCCATTTTTGACTGTACTAAATAATCCACTGGGAGGAATACATGGAAAGAGGGGAACAGTGTAAGACAAGGCTGACTCACTTCCTCAGCTGACATGTGAAACTGGATGGTGTTTGGCAGGATGCTGCCGTATTCCCACCTGAGCGCTCGGATCCGCAGCAACCGGTCGTACCTGGGGGAAGAAAGAAGGGGCAAAACGAGCATCTTTGCTGAGGCCAGCGCTAGCGCTGTCCCTGGGCAATGTGAAACCCTGGTTTGCCCTCAAAGCAGAGGGTGAAACTTCTGGTTAGTCCACCCTCCTTCCTTTAAGGGATGTAATTTTTGGCTTGTTTGTTAATTAAAACTTCTAAAGTGCAGGAGAAGACAGTCTTTGTGCTGCTTTTTGGTGGTGCCAGAAATGAACACAGACGGCCCCACAGCTGCCTGGTCCCCCAGCACCCGACGCCCGGGGACGCCGAGCCCCCGTGTCCCCGACGGGCCGCGGTGGTCGCACTCACAGGTAGGCCACGATGCAGCGCTGGTTTCGGAGCAGGCAGCAGTGACGAAACCGGATGAGGAATATCAGGTCCGTCCGCCCCGACTTCGCTTCGGACCTGGCGGGGGGAGCAGCAGCGTTACGCCGCGGCGGGCACAGCCCGAGCCGTGCCACCCCCGGCACCCCG
>VXAA01007436.1:364913-381025 GCA_013399115.1 Anseranas semipalmata | reverse complement strand
AAAAAAAAAAAAAAGCAACCAACGGAAACCTGAGCCAAAAGTCTCTCTGATATGGTGGGGTCTAATGGATGCAGCTGAGGATGGATTTCCAGTGCAACAGACGTAGGGATTACAAAAGACAATGCAGTTTTTTTGTAGTGTTAAAAAGTTTTTCAAGAGGAAACTATGAAGAAGGGAAATAAGACTTTTCCCTACACCAAAAAAAAAAAAAAAAATCTGTAATTTCTGAACAGACCGATCCAGGCAGCTTCTCCCTGGTAAAGGGCTACGCATCCCCTGGTTAACCTCCTACCCATGAAGGTACTGCGTCCTGCAGCGGCTGGGGCTCCCCTGCCCTGTCCCCGCATGGGGCAGCCATAGGATTTTGGGGCTGCCGGGGCTGGGCTGCGTGGGATCCCTGCGGAAACAGCATTTGGGGGGCCCTGGCCTCATCCTGCTGGTGCTCAGCAAGGCCCTGGGCGAGGGGCACCTGCCTGCCCAGGCTGCGCCTCCTCTCCTCCGCTGGATCCCGTTCATCACCTGACTGGTAAAAAGTTATCCCGCGTCTCCCTGCTGCTCTATTTACTGCTTGGGTTAAAAAAAATCATTGGCATATTTCGTTGCCCTTAAATATACAAAAAAAGAGAGTGGGGAGAAAGGTGCTTTCACAATGACATTCAGAGCAAAAAGAGAGAAACGACATTTTACAGATCATTAGAGAGCTATCTTTGGCAGAATATTTCAAATAAATTATTATTACAAATATTTTCTGCAGTTGTATATTTATTTTGAATATTTCACTTTCAGCTATAGGGTTACTTGTTCACTACTCTCTGTTAATAGGAAAACACCACGAATATAAAAATAGATGAGCTTAGCACAAGTTTTTAGGCTACCACGACTGTCTCTGATGGTTTCAAAAGCTGCAGACCGATACCACGGAAAACACGGAACAGGTTTTCTGACCGTACGTGTCAGGGTCGCAGATTGCAGGTCGCTGCCGCTTCGTCAGCGGGAAAGGGAGCGGCGCCGGATGCTCTGCTTCGGATGCAGCCTCGCACTGGCACCAGGTCCTGCCCCGTTTTTGAAGCCGGGTCCCCGTCCCCACGTCCCCGCTCACCCCCGGGGATGCGGGGTGACCCGGTCCCGACCTCCCCCCTCTCCGCGAACATTTAGGTTTAAATACTTTGCTTTGTTTATACAGCATGTACAGAATATACAGCACTGGGTAATCATTTCCCAGTAGACTACGAGCGTTTCCCAAGATGACCTCTTTTATCAACAAATATATATAAATCGACAGTCATAAAAGAGTCGTACCAACAAATAGTATGGCTTTTCAAATAGTGTAGCTGCATTGTGCCGTTGAGCTCACAAGGAACCGCGCGAGAGAAAGAGAGATGGGGAGGCTCGAAGCGTGAGCCGGGGGGAGCCGGCTGCCCGCAGGGGCCGTGGGGAGCTCCTGGGGTGCCGGGCAGGGGACGGGGCAGCTGTCACAGGAGAGCAGGAAAGCGCCCGCCGTGTGGGGTGCACCTAGCCCTTCCCCTTGCCTTTTAGGACCAAGAAGCCACTTTGAGCGCTACCTCCTGCCCTCGCAGGGGGCCTGGTTCTGCCTCGCTGATGGGAAGCCTCCGGTGAGGCTGCGAAGGCAGCTCCTGCACTCTGCTCGCTCTGCCCTCCGCTGCCGAGCGGGACGAAGCAGCTGCTGGTCTGACTCGCGTCTCTGCCAAGGCGGCCGCGCTTCTGTGTCCTCTCCAGGCTCGCAGCAAGAGGCTGTTTTCTGCTCGAGAAAGAGGAGCTGTTGCTTTCCCCGTGTTTCAAGTGCGCGGAATGGCTTTTGAGAACTGGAGTGGTCACCCGAGTGTCGAGATAACTGGACCACTCCATTACGGGGGAAAATCACTAATGCTTCTAAATTCCTACTACATCTGCTTTTTGACTAATTCCCATCTCATTTTCCACTTTTTCAGAATATTATGGCCATTCCCTCCAGGCGTCTCTGGCTGAAATCGGGGCTGATGCTCACGCGAGCGAGCACGGGGAGCCCAGGCCGCTCCCTTGGCTCTGTCTGCAGGTGTCTCTGTCTGGAGATGTGCTGTGGTGCACAGCAAACCTCTGTGCCATCTTCTTGGTTGGTTAAGAGCAGCGTTTGTGCCTGGTGAGCACCAGGTGCACTAGGGACCCCTCCAGGTAACCCAGGGGCCTTGGGAGGAGTGAAGCTGCCCATCGCTGCTGAATCATCTTCAGAAAGTCCTGGTTTTGACGGCACACCTCACACGATGTCTCTTTGGCACAAAGACCCAGGGCGCAGCGTTTTGTTTTTACTGCCATGTAGCTGTTCCTTCCAGCAGCAGGCTGGAGCTAGGGCGCTTCGGAGTATTCACTTACTTCTCCCTTCCATCCACAAACAAAACTGTTTTGCCAGGTTGCTGAGCCATGTCAACAGGCAGGCTTGAAAGCTGGGTTATCTGCAGAGCTGAGCCTCCTGCTTAACTGCTGAGGGCTTAATGCATTGCGGAAAGAAAAGGAGCTGGACAAGCCTTGTCAGAAGCAGAGTTGTCATCAGGGAAAAAATAAACAGAGTTTTCTGTCTCGCTAACACAGCAGCTATCATGTCAAAGTATTATCACAACCTCTTGCTCTCTAGAGCTGCTAGAAGTGGTGCCTGCTTCCCGCTTAAGAGCAAGATGAGCAGTGCTCCCACACGGCTCGCTGTGTGAGCACATTTGCTCAAGAGCTCGGAAGATGAGGGAAGCCACACAGAGCAAACAAATGAAGACACAACGGGTGCCAGTTCATTTTCTTCTGCTCAGGAGGAATCCAGCCACAGGGCATCTAATTGCAGCTCTCATTGCTCAGCAAGACCAGGCCAACGCACGGGGCTAGAGCTGAAGGCGAGGAGCAATCCAGTCGCGCACTTCCCTGGTTCCCTAAGAGTCACAAAGCCAGCAGCTTGCAAAAGCTTTCATTAACACCCCCAAGTAAGACCGATGGCTGCCTGGGACACAGGCTCTGAACTAGAAATAAAGGAGAGGAAATAAATCCAGCCTCCACAGAGAGGTCAAGAGGTGCAGGGAGAGAGCCCCGTGGTTGTCCTCCATGTCCTGCAAGGGTTTAGGAGCTCTAAGTGTGGGTAAGCATCCCAAGTCATTGCACCTGAAGGTTTCACAGCAAGGACATTGTCTCCTGTCCGTGTTCTCCTTTGAACATCCTCATGCCATCACTAAGCAGCAGGACCAGGTCTCAATCAAACTGTACCCACTTTAATGAGGAACAGGTAAATAATTTGTAGAGCGCTGAGAACAGGCACTTTTTTGAGGTAAAGGAGTTGAGATGGACATTGAACCCCCAGTTAAAGAAGTTAGTTTGCTCTGAAGTGTGGAGCCAGGCTTGGGTGGGGGGGGACTAGAGCATCCGTGGGCCTTAATAATGGTGGAAATTTAGCAGAAGTGTTTAATCTTGAAAACTTTGTGAATAAAAATGAGCAGGAAGGGCTCAGCATGCCCACCTTCTCCTCCTCAACCTGGAAACTTGCACGTTCCTTTGCTTGCACAGCCTTGAGTCCAAGATGCTGGGGGTGCATTGCTGATGCTGCTTCCCACCACTAGCTGCATCGAGATGCGTGCCCACAGCCACAGCAGTCGGGGTGGGGGTGCATGCTGTGGTAGCACCTAAAATGGGGTTTCCAGTTTCTGGGTGGGACCCCATGGTGCTTCCCCCGTCCCTGTGCACTCTGACGCTGGACATCCTACTGACAGCGCCTGCTTTGGCGGCTTTCCCATCCCTCCGCACGAGGGCTGGTGCTGGCTGGCGAGAGGCTCGCGGCACCTCCGCTTCCAAAAGGAGGAAGGCTCAAGTCCTTAAAAGGTGAGGAATCCGGCTGTATTTATTGTCCCTTGGTGCATTTTGCAAGAATACAGATGCCTCTGGATGCTTTCCTGCACAAGTCAAGTTTTTACAAGATAAACAGGCTTTCCTGCAGCTGTGCATGCGTGTGTGTGTGTGTGTGTGTGTGGTCGGTCATCTTGAGGGGCCAGGGAGGTTCCTGGTGCTCTGCAAACATGCTTCCCCGGATGGTGTGGATGAAATGGAAAAATAATGCAAAGACTTGTCCCGGAATAACACCCTCTGGCATGAAGTTTTTCTTCTTCTCTCTGCCTCTGGCACACCGACACTTTGTCTGTTCCCCCTTGGTAAGGCAGCTGATAAGGGTACATACCTCCCTAGGTATGTACATGGCCCCCAATACCGCTGCGCTCGGTTCTTACCCAAGCATTTAAAAATAGCCCTAACAATAACACACGGACTCTGGTTCTCTCCTCCCCGCCCATGGCAGAAATAGCACGTCAAGTTTACAGACCACGTCCAGACTTTTGACATATTTGAGGCACGTGTCTACCAGAAAGGGTCCAAAGCCCGCCTCTGCCCTCTTGTCCTTGAAGGAAATGATGAAAGCGGGGAGAAAAACGCGCAAACGCTGGCACTGGGAACCTCCAGAGTCTGCGTGTCTCGACGAGGAGTGCAGTTTACTGGGCAAACAGGCGTCATGCTTTGCATAAGCTCGTTGCAGATGCCAAAAGCACGCAGCTGGCAGAGAATAATTGCATAAACAAGGCTGGTGTTAACTGTGTGATTTAGGCCTTGTCCTAAGCAAGCAATGCTCCATCATTCCCGTTGGAAAGCTCTTTGAGCAGAACACTTATTTACTGCCTGTTAAACTGCACCACTACACACGTCCCATTTGACTTGTTAATGACTTCAGTGACTGTGATTCATTCTGAAGAAGCGAAGGATGATGAGAGTGAAATACCAACATCACCTTTCGGAAGATGTAATTACTGGATCAGGAGAACCGCTTCGCTTTCACAATTCACTGCCTGGGAAAAGCACATGGATGTGACCGACTGCGCTTGGCTGGGGCTTGACAAATGTTGACAAATGACCTGCACTCATCCTGGAGGATGCTGAGCGCTTGCAGGGAGAGGAGGGCCAGTGGCTCGGATGGCAAAAAGCAGCCTTGGGTTTTCTGGGAAAAAGTCAGGATTGCAGCGATTGCATTAAATCCTCTGGCTGCGGGGGAGCATCAGTTACCTGCTTTGGAGCTCCAAAGCCAGGCACTGCTGCTGCTGCCGGTCTCACTGTCTGTGCAGCCCCATCCTGAGCCTGCCGGAGCCCCAGGAGCTGCAGACCTGAGCCTGGTCCCCTGCAAAGGGACACATTTCTAAGGTGCAGAGCGGACCTCAGCCCTTTGCAGCTCTGAGTGTCCCTCTGTGGAGCCCTCTGCACATGTGCATTGCCTGGAGGAGCCCTGCCAGCTGAACCATGAGGCTGGAACAAGAGCAGGAGCAGTTCTGTGCAACTGGGGAACACGGGCAAAAAGGGCGGCTAAGCTCCTCGCAGGCATCTGCATGGCTCTCCCTGAGTCTAGGGCAAACCAGCACTGATGGGGGACTCAGCACAGGGGCAGCATCTGGCCCCCAAAAGGGCTTCACTTGCAGCTTTGTCCTTGGGCATTTTCCTGAATCCTTCTGAGAGCCACTGCTGCACCCCAGCACGCCGAGCCCAAGGCATGATGGAGATGGAGCAAGAGGAAAGCTGTGAGATGGGGCAGGAACGGGTGCATGGAGGTCCTGATGCCCCCATCAGCAGCAGAAACACAATGAAGGTAAAGCAATGAATAAATAAGAGATGGGTGCAACGTAAAGGGAGACAATGAGCAGGAAGGGGAGGGTTTTCCATTGAGAATATGCAGGAGCACTACTGGATCCATGAGGAATCATTACAAACTTTATTTGTCTGTGCATTGTGTACCATTGATAAGGATCATCACAATTAGTGGACTCACTGCCTATAGTGGTGGGCAATACACACAAAGAAAAATCAAGGAAGCCAAACAAATGAAAATGAAATCATTGTACATAAAGTTAATCACAGACCTGAACAGCCTGCATCTGTGTTCAATTTCTCCCCCAGAACAATGAGAAACCAAAGAGAGAACCCCAATAACCCTTCACATGTGAAAAAAGTTTTGACAAGGAAAAAAATATCTTCAGACTCTTGAAGAAAATCTTCCAACGGGTTAATTGAGGTTTCCACAGATTGTTCAAAATGAGTACAAATACCCCAGCCAATCGATTATGGTACAGAGGTGCTTTTCAGCCGGGTCAGAGGAGCTTGCCAGTGGATGTGCAGGCTAGGATTTTGCCTGGCTGGGCCACCAGGACACCTGGTGAATGGTGTGGGGTGAGGAGACACCCATCAACACCATGGACAACCTCATCCTGGAGTCGCAGGGTGATGCTGAGCAACACCTGCCCCATCTCAACCTTTCCATTGGTTTCAGAGGGGAGATGGCCCACCGGAGGCATCCCCTTTCCTCTGCCTCTTCCCTGTCACCCTGGCCATGGCCACCGGTCCCCACCTCACCTCTGCACCAGGGCTGTGCCCTGCGCCGAGCTCGCCCTTGCTGCATGCTGGATAATCAATCCCAGCAGCAATGCCTAGCATTAAATGCAGCCGCTGTTGGGTGGTGCAAATGCATCCTTTTTCCTTGGGGAATGCTTCATGGTTACCTTCAAAGGTGTGGGAGATCTCGTTACGGCCGTTCAGCCCTTATGCTGAATTATTCTGCCTCCAAATGGCTCTGGGGAAGGAGCAGCCCTGAGGACTGATCCTGATGGCTTAGCGCTCAGAAACAGGGGCTGTGACTTGGCCTCTGAGGACACAGAAAACCTATGTCCGCGTGGCTGTTATTGCTTCTCGGGGACCCACGCACGGATCAGTGAATGGTGAAAGCTTTCCCTCCTTTTACCCCCCCGTGAAGAGGAAACAAACAACCAAACGAGAAAACAAAACAAAACAAAACAAAAACTATGGGAGAAACTAAACTAACTAAAATAAATAAAACCAGGTGAAAAGAAAACACTTGTATCTGCAATGCTCAACCCACATGGCTGGAAGGACTATCGCTATAGGATGCTATATACAGATAGGGTTCGTTTCGTTCATGCAAATGTTACTAGTACCACAACAGCATGCCTGGAGGGGTGGACGAGGTGGGGGTGATGGGCTGGGCAGAGGACGGGCGCTGCAGGACCTCAGCTTAGGACACTGGACACAAGGCTGTGTCCCCAAAGCACGGAAGGCAGAGGGAAAAGGGGCAATGGGGAGAGGGGGAGGGAATGCTAATTGTACACACGTCAAAATGAAAAAAAACCAAAATCAAATGGCGAAGTTGGTTGTGTTCTATCCTTAGAAAGCTCCCAATTTCCCCTTTTCTTCAGTCTGGTCTCTCGCTTCTTTCTGACAGGGCCAGAGGGGACGTTCCCAAGTGGCGAAGGCAGATGGAGGATGGTCGGAGGTCAGGACCCTTGCTCTCCTCTCCTTCCCTTGCCCACCGGCTCCGTTTCTCACCAGCCACTCCGGCCTTCCCCGTGCCAACGCGCCCCGGTTGCCTTCTCATCCATCCTCGCGGGCGGGGCGGTGAGAGCGATGGGACAGGGCTCGGTCGCTGCCGGCTGCTCTCGCTGGTAGAGTTGCAAAGAGGAGACCCCTGGGAAGGGGGTCCGGCCGGCTTTGGGGTCCTGCCTAGTTCAAAGGACGCTCCAAAGCCGCTTTCCATCAGCAGGTGTGTGAACATGGCAAATCTCTTTTATTCTTTCTCTGTTCATTATACACAGCGTTATATCTATATCTATACCTATATATTGCTCTATATAGATACATATAGATATATATATATTTACTATCTCTGATTGTTCCTTTAGAAGCCCTTTATGTGGCAGTAGGCTTCCAGAGATGAGAAGAATATGTACAAGAGCCAAAGGAGGATAAAGAGTGAGGATGTGAGCAGCTTGGAAGTCCGCGGCCCGCCCAGCTCACCTCCAATTTCGGGTCTCCGCCGATAGAGCAGCACACCCACACTGATAAAAGCAAAAATGGTGAAGAGGGTGACAGAGAAGGCCAGGGTGCCGGGCGAGACTTCGAAGGCTTGTCCGTGCGCCGCGTGGTAGATGGCCGCGATGGACCAGGCCACCCCGATGCCCAAGAAAACGTTCACGGCATTGCTCCCGGTGACGTTCCCGATGGAGGCATCTGCGTACTGGTCCTGTGTCGCTGCTACTTTGCTGGCAAATGTGTCTGCAAAGGGAAAGCAGAGCGAAACCCTCAGGAAACAGACAGGTAAGGAGGGATGGTGGCGGGCAGCTTGGGCACAGATGTCAAAAGCATCACTGGGGGAATGAAGACATGGGGTAGGGGTACGGCCCTGTCTACAGGCACTCCTGATGAAGGACGGTCAGGGTCCAGAAATGCCCTGGAGGGAAATCTCAAAGTCTGGAAATATGGGCCTTCCCCCAGTATGGCTCCCAGATGCCCCACGGTGCTTCAAGCCAGAGACAGCCCTCCCCAGCACTACGCTGTATTGTCCCCTTCCCCACGTTCACTAATATGCTGACTTGCAAAAGAAGTGAAAAGTTTGGAAAGGCTTTGTGGGAGCTGGAATGGTTTGTCTCCATCCATCAGGTCTGCTGAAGTTTTGTATTTGCATTTCTGTGTTTGCTTTAATGATTTCTCTCCACTGCCTTTTGACTCACTAAATTCCAGTGTCTTTTGCAGACCGTGACACTTTGGGAAACAAGCACTCAACTTTCACACATTTAACAGGGGAGAAAAAACAGGCAGGTCTGTGCACACTTGCCCAGGTGCTCCACCAGCTTCAAAAACAGCAGCAAAAGAGCTGTCATAAAACTCGGCTGGCCTTTTACGCTGCAGATATTGTGGCTAGCTGACCAGCATGATGCTGTCCTTTGCCAGAGGGAAGTGTTGGTTCTACATCCAAACCCAGGAGCCCAGCTAACGCCCAGATAGCATCACACCATCTGTGAGCGTCTGCCAGTTCAAACAACAGTAGTCAAATATATCCTAAAAAGAATTTCTCTCTTTCTCTGAAATGTTTCCTGAAATGCCAACTTTTGTCAACAAAAACAGAAGGGAAGATTTTGGCCGTCAAGGGTATGAGACGGTGCTGCAAAACTCGCACCTAAAAGCTCTAGTGCCAGAAGTCTAAAAAAGACTGAAAAACAACTCCCATGTACATCTTCAATCTCCCCTCACTGGGTCCTGCAGAGCACAGCTGAGGACCTCACTATACCGTCTTTCCCAGCCCAAACCCCAGACCTGACTGGGCAGAGATGGACCTTTACAACAAACTGCTGTTGCCCTTACCTGGCACTGAGGTCCCCAGCGCGACAAACACGACTGCAGTGACTGAGTCCTTCAAGCCGATGGTGCAGCCGAAGTGGGATGCCAGGTCGCCGATGAAAGCTGTCAGGATGCCAATCATGAGGATGGAGACGACAAAGCAAGCCCAGCCATTCCAGTAGTCTGTCGGGGGCACGAAGGCAAAAAGGACCTTCCAGAAGACGGTCAGAAAGTGCATCACATAGTCAAAGCAGGAGGGCAGCTTCTCCTCCCCACATTCATCATCGTCGTCATCTTCCCCTGGAGAAAACCACCCGTGCCTGGTTAGAGTCTCCCATCCTGGGGGAAATTTGGCAAAGCCCCTGTGCATACTGCAGCCCCCCAGACACCACCTCTCATGGCTTGGGCCCTGGAAAACCTTCACTTCCAAATATCTCATTTTCTGGGCAATCAACAGGGGGGGGCATGAGGACCTTTCCTGGCCTCTCCCTGTTGTACAGAGACCCTCCAGAGGCAATGGTCTTGAAAACCAACCTGCACTTCAGAAAACACAGAGCCTCATGCCAGCACCTCTGCCTGGGTTTAACCACCAAATACTTTCTGAGACTAATCCCCTGCTCAGAGGTCCTTTCCCCAGAAGCTGTTGGGAACGACTTGCCCCACGCTGCCTGGAGCCGAACAGGGGCGGGCAAACCCACCAAGAGCAACACACTCCCCCAAGGAAACCCTTTTTGTGGAGCTTTTCACAAGGCCTTGCAATTGCTTCCTGCTCTCTGGAAAGGTGTCTGGTTTTGGTGGTTGCTGAGCTGCTAGCTCTGTTTCTTCACCTTTTCCACAAACCAGGATCCAGCCACGATGAATACCTGTGCTGAAACCTCCCTGGTCCATCACTGCTGGCTGTCCTTCCCCCTTGCATTTCCCTGTCCCTTCACGTGCCTGCCTACCTGGCTCTCCCGACATTCTTCTGCTTGTGGCTGTGGCCGCTGCAGCACCTGCAAGACCCAGGCCTCCATCATGGATGGGGAGTTGGGGATGTGAGTCCTTGTGCCCATCTTGCCTGATATCTTGGGTGCTCTCAGACCCCAAGTGCCATCTGCTGGATGCCCCCAAAAGCTCTTGCGGTATTGCACATCTGTGGCCAGACCCCCTGGACTCGTGCTCAGAACCAATCTTGTGGGTTGTAGGAAAAGAGCTCAGCAGATGCTGGCTTGTCCTGTCCTGTCCCCTGCTTCCACGTGTCTGCCCTCATGGGTTTCTAAGTCATGAGCACTGGGGATTCAAGGTCATTGCAAGTAGTGTTAAAGATACCCCTTGCACTCAGATTGGTCATTTGTTATTGTCTTTGATGCATTTTTCCCCTCCGGGGTGTGGAGCACCAGGTCTCCCTGCATGGCAGTGGATAGAAGCTCTTTACCAAGGGGAGGACACAATGTGCAGTCCATCCCTACCAGACAGCATGAGTGATCCCCGCTCTCCTTCCTGGGAGGACACCTCAGGATGGTGGAAATAAGGGGGCCAAGTCCCAAAGTTGCCAAGAGCACTTTGTGAAATCCGGGTCTCTGCTCTTCTCCACTGCAGTGGGTGAGGTGACAAGGTCCCACCTCACCAAACACTGCATTTAAGGGGATGATGGCTCTGTGCCGGGAAATACTGCTCCTCCTGGCAGCCACGGTACTGACCAGGCTGGCATAAGCTTTTGAACTAGACCATGCCATTTTTATCTGCCCCACTGCCGGCCGGGTTGAGCATTCCTCTTTTCACATCCTCCCCCACAATGCGGATGTTTAAATGAATAACAAAACGTATAAAATCTCCCTCAGGGAGAATAAGTGGTCTTGCTGTATGCCATGTACCAAACCGTGGGTGTCAATTAACCCCACATTCAGAAGGTGGCTCTGTGCCATGACAACGGAGCTACTGGGGGAAGCTGCTGGAGTGCTGCTTGCTCCGTTGTTGCTCATAACAACAACTGCTTTCTGCCTTGAAGCAAAGGTGGCGATGAAAAACCAACTGGGGGATCAAGACATGGCATGTTTCCTAGGAATGTGGCCAAACCCTGAGCACTGCAGTTTCAGCCCTTTGTGGACCTGCAGAGAGCACACACAGCACGTGGGAGCAAGAAAAGGAAAAAGCCCAGGGATCCCCCAGATTGTCTAGACCTTCACAAGAGTGTTGGTAATCTGTAAGGGTTTGGTCCAGCTCCAGTGCACGTAAACTTTGCACCCTGCTGGCATCCTGGGGGCTCTCAGCAGAGATCCAGCTGCAGGGGAGAGAGTATGGAGCCAGAGAAAATGTCTCCTCCAGGAGGGTGGTGCAGCCCTGGGACAACTACCCTGGGTGATGGACATTTCCATCTTTGGAGGTTTTCAAAATTTGGCTAAATAAAGCTCTGGGAATAAACCTAGGAAAAGTCCTACTCAGCACCCTGCTGGGGTGCAACATCACACATACGTCATTTGGCTTCAAAGAGCCTTTGCAGATCAAGACCAACACATAAGACAGAAGCAGTGGGAAACTTGGTGTCTCTACAATAACTTGATGGAAAATGATGTGTTGGTTGGCTTTAAAGCATTGCACTCATTATGGCAGAAACAGTAGCTAATCGGAAGTGTGGTATTATTATTTTGGCAGATATAAATGCCCCATTCCTTGCATTATAGTGGAGATAAGGAACATTTTTTTTTTTTTTTCAGCCTGGGAAGCCTATGTTGGCCTTTTTTTTTGCTTTTTGCACAAAGGCTGGTAACTGGCAGGAAACACTGTGCTGACACTGTAGTTTTGCAGCAGGTATTTTAATCCTCTTCCCAAGCTACTTGCCAGCAGGACTGTTGTGGATCTAGATCTTTACGGAGATGATAAAACAGACTGAAAAATGAACATGAGTGCCACTGCCATAATGTTCATCCACATCCGTCTATCATTTTGCTAAGCAGGAATAATGGCTCTCTTTCGAAGAGCTGGCCAGATCCTGCTAAGGTGAATTCAAATGCAGAACAAAGTTGGACAGTGACCCATTCAGGAAGAAGTTCACAAACTCCAGCATGTTTTTGCTTGAGGAGCTAAATGCTAGCAAAAACTTAGGTTCAGAGCTCAGAGAAAAACTCTTCTTCCCCAGCTGCAAGGGACAGCTCATGTCCACCAAATTGTGCCACATTTATTAAATGTCTGTTAATCATCCCGTTAAAACTGTAGTTGTATATTCAAGGCACAGTGGTGATGGGGCTTTCACATAACTGCAGTCTTTACATACTTCACAGAGATGAGATCCAAGTACCAGTGGTCAGCTTTGTTTTAATATGGGATGCAATTAAATAATTGATTCTGGCATAGATTATTTTAGCCATATTAGCTATAAAACCTACAGCGAGGATTGTCTCGCATGATATGTTCATGCTGTATCGGAAATAATGGAAGGCTCTTGGCTGGAGGCTCTAAGAATAACTATGCTACAAAAAGAGGGATGACAATTTGAGGGGATAGCTGCTGCACAATGTCCTGTCCTCATTTTCCGATGCAAAGGGTAAATGGTACAGCCATCACTTTTAATTAATTTGTGCTGGGTAGAGGTTGCCCTGTACAGAGGAGCTCGAGGTAGGAAGTGTGAGTGTTCCTCCGTGCATTTCAATGCAAAATTAGCTGGGTGGGCTCAGATTGCCTTCTCCAGTGATTTAATTTAAGCTGGTTGATTTTGCCCTAATGCTTGCAGACGCAGGGCCCAGGCTGGGTTGTAAGGTTGTAACATCCAGCCAGTGAGTTATAACATCTCCAGCTGTTAAAACCATATCTGTGAGAGATTTTCTTCTACCTGCCACAGAAGTGGGAGGGCTAATACATCCTATACTGGGCATACTGGTAAACGTGGCACTGGCCCCCGTGAAAGCAGTACAAGAGGGTATTTCTGAGGGAAAGGCAATTCTCCAGGAGAGGGAAGATACGATCAGATATGATACGGTACGAGCACAGATAGGACATGCTGCTGCAGATATTGGGCCACTGAGCCATAACCTACTGCTGAACCATAACCACAGCAGGCTGGAGGAGCAGGAGCATTGCTGTCCTGAATGCAAGGGGTCAAGGGCAAATTCTGGCTATCTGAGGGGGATGCAGTGGCTGTCATCAGGGCTTGGCACCCTCACCCTAGCACCATCCTCACTGCAGGGAGCACCAGAGGTGGGGAGCACTGCCACTTCCCACCAGCACCTTCTGTGCTGCTGTGACTTTAAACACTGCATTTGCCCCCCGAATCTCTCTCACTGAAATGAATTTTCCCCTCTGCCATCTGGTAGCACCCAGGGTGTTTCTCTGCTGGGCGCTACAGACACACTTACTGCAGGAGGTTTCCCACGCATCAGACAAGGTGATCTCGCGAAAGGATTTAATCAGCTGTCTTATTTATGCAGATGCTGTAAATAACTCCACCACCTGTTTTGCCTCCTGCCGCTTCACTACGATCTGTATTACTGGTACGGCCAAGCCGAGACAAGAGTGAGGTTGATCGTAATTCACCTGGAGCCGCAGTCTAAACTCACCCGCGCTGACAGTAATAGCCTCAATAAACTGCTCCCTCCAGCTGTTTGTGCCAACCACCAGGGCCAGGTTCGTCTTCTTAATGAGCTTGTCCACTGTGTTCTGCAGATGGAGACGCAGAAGAGAGAATTAGGGGCTATCGGACTGGAGATGCTGGGCTAAAACCCACTGGCACTGGTGCTTACAGCCGTATGCTTACGGAAAAAGCTTAGAAGATGTTAAGCTGAGGTCAAGCACCCCAGCAGCGAAAGCAAATGTAAGTATTTGCAATTCCCCTCATTGCCATTCAAAAAGACCTTTTGAAACCTGCTCATGATGGGAATTTGAATGGTCTCGACGGAGGTTTAACAGCAAACAGCACCGAGGTGCCACAGCTCCTGTTGTTCACAATGCCTTGGGAGGAATTTTTACTGGGCTGATTCAAAGCATCATAAATAACTGGGACTTAAGCAAGGCTCTGCCTCTGTGCACTGCTCAGGAGCTGCAGCTCAGTGCTAGTGGGGAAGGCATGGTGGCTGCAGAGGGCAGGAGATGCTCCTGGGCAGGCTTCACCACAAAGCCACAATGATTACTTGCATTAAGGGTATCAGACCTTTGTCATAGGAATCCTAGGGTCAGGGCTCACTCAAGACTGCCTACAAGTAGGGTATAAAGCATCGCTGTGATAGCAAGGTTATATTTGAAAGTGACCTGCAGCATTTTGGAGCCTAATGAGCTCTTACGCTCACCTGGTTGATGTGCTTGTATAATAATAACCACAGACAACGGTCTGAGACCTTGTGATGCCAGGAGCTGCCTCACTTTGCTGCATTGCCATTAGTGTGTGTTTGCCAGTGCTGTGCAAAACCAAAAGGTGGATCCTCAGCCGGAGGGGAAGAAGAATGGGGATGCACGATGTGGGTGGTACCTTGAACTCATAGGATTCCTCAATGATGACTTCGAGCTTGGTGTGCTCCCCCAGGACCGGCCGCCCCATCTCCGCAATTCGGCGCTCTTCCTCCTCCTTGCTGGTCAGTGGCTGCTTCTCCTCATTCTCCTCTGTAAAGCAAAGAGCCTGCCTGTGAACCAGGTCTGGCCAGTCACTCTCTGGAGCTGGCTTCCCATCAGAGGGAGATGTCAGGAAGCCTCCAGGTGGGAACATGAGCGACAGAGCAGTGGAGAAGAAGAAAGAGGTCATGGAGCGATAGACAAGGTGGTTTTGTTGGGCAATGCTAGCAAAAGAGGTTTGCAATTTGTCCAGCCTCAGGAAGAGTCTAGCTCACCCTCAGGGCTGGGGAATAGCTTATCCCCTGGTAGTTGCTGCCTATCCCACAGGGTTGCTGGGGGGAACAGATCACCAGCAAGGCTGCTCCAATTCACAGCCCTCCAGTTCTGCAGTGAGGATGTTTGAGGATGTTTTCTGCAGTTAGGATGTTTCTGTCACCCCATTACAACCAGAAAGAGCTGTCAGCAGCCTCAGGGCTAAGAAGGGTGTGAGACCCTCCTGAGCAGGGCTTTGCCTTGTGGGGAGCAGGCTGGCAGTTGGAGAGCATGGGGCTGGAGGAAAAAGCAGGGCCAACATCATGTGAGGAACTGTGCCCAGGGCATGGCCAGGCCCCAAACCCTGAGAGAGGTGGCAGTGGCAGGACTGCAAGAGCCATGGAGCTGCTCTGCACCTCCACGAACATCTGCGCAACCTTGGGTGGGGGGACATTTTGTCACTCTCTCTGCACACCCCCATGTTGCTCCCTGCCAGCCCACCCCGGGGATGAACAGAAGGCCATTGGGGCCGAGAGGGTCAGGGTTCACCGGAGAGAGGAGTTAAGTTGCCTGGGTCAGTAGGTAGACACACTGGTCAGTCTGTGTTAGACCGCCACGGCACGCTGCGGGTACCTCGGATGGTGACCACGGTGCAGGGAAGAGGACGCTCTCTAGCCTGGACCTTCCTGAAGATGGGTTTTCCTATCAGAGTGACCAACAGGAGATCAGCAGGAGGCACCGCATGCCCTGTGCATGCTCACACTGTGCTGTTAGTAAACTCTACATCCTACTGCACACAGGGTTAGCGTGGCTCCTGCCCGGCTGCCCCCCTGCCTGCAGAGGTGTCACCACCACAGGGAGATGCTTGAAGGGCCCAGCCTCATGGCCAGAGCCTCGTTAGCCTCAAGGATCATTTGCAGCACTCCTGAGGGGCTGCTCTGTGACCCACGAGGCCTTCTCCTGGCCTCCACGCCCCGCCGAGGGCAGAGGCGGTGACGCACGTGTGGCAGGCCAGGCGCGTTGTGAGAGGACGCGGTGTCAGCGAGGGCGGCCCTGCCGCCTGCTTACCCTTCCAGAGTTTCCCTCCAGGGTGGAACAAAAGCAAAGAGGAAACCAAGAGAGGAAAGAGCAGGATGAGTGTGTGGCCATTAAGAGGAAGGGGGGGG
>VXAA01007436.1:299640-364897 GCA_013399115.1 Anseranas semipalmata | reverse complement strand
GGGGGGGGAGGGAAGGAGGAGAGCAGAAATCCATACCTGTGATGGTGAAGCCACCTAGATGAAACCAAAAATGAGAGAAAGAGAGAGAAAGAGAGAAAGAGAAGGTTAGCATCGTCACAGCAGCCTCCCGCAGCCCACAGGGACATGGGGGTCCTTCCCTGCCCCACGTGGGGCTGGGGGCCGGTCCCTGACCCGCACCCCAGGGATGGTGTGGGGACACCCTGACCAAACACGAGCTCGTCAAGCCGCTTCTGCCACCCCCCAGAACCTAGCATAGGCTGCAGAGCCCGGCTGGGGGCAGAGGATGCTCTGCTTCCTTCCCTGGCCTTCTTGGCCTGGAACTGCAGAGGCTGGGTGGGCTCTAAACACCCCAAGACTGGAGGCACCATTTGCACGACCTCTTCCAGTTGGGTTGGCCAACTTTCCCACCCCTAAGGCGCCAGCCTGCCCTCTTTTTGCTATGCCAGTGGAAGAGGCGATGGGGCTAATCTGCACAGCGTGGTTTTGTAACCCGGCATGTCGGCGGTTTTGCTACAGCTGTAACAACGCCACTCCTGAAAAATGCTCCTCGCCACGGCGGGTTACCGCTCGTTAACGGTAATGACTTTGGGGCTTTAACCCGAGGGCTGATGGGGCATCAGATACCTGAGCTTACTCAAATAGTGCTGACCTCCCTAAAAGAGAATGTTGTGAGCAAAGAAAAATGTCAAACAAAATCAATCGTCTTCCAAAAATACGTAGACAAACTGGAAAAATGAAAAAGAAAAAGGAATGTGCGCTTACCAAGCTCATTCAACAACAGGGCTGTGAAGGAGACAGACAGAGACAAACACAGAAGAAGAAAAGTAAATGAATAATGAAATCAAAAGTGATATCCACAGAAAGACTCCAGATCCCAGGGCAGAGATTTCAGATCTGTAAAGCTGCAGGATACCATTAGTGTTGAGAGAGATGCACTAAAAATAAAGGAACAGAAACATTTCATGGGACTGTGGATTTAAAATAAAAATGATTGCAAACATGGGGTGGATATGAGATAAAAGGCACACTCCAAAAATTCATTTTTCCCCTTTGAATCATACGAGCAAGATCTTCCATTGGTCTCGGGGGGCAGGTCTGCCTCGGGGGAGGACACAATATGTCCCACGTGCAGTGGCTACTGGTTTTGACCTCCTCCAGCTGCCTAATGGGGAGCAACAACTACAGCTGGCAGCTGTGCTTCTGACATATGCAATGAGAGAAGAAAATTCTGGGGCAAGGTTTGGCTCAGGGATCTGGTTGCTCAACATTTAGGTTTCTGAAACAAAGAAAAAGGCTCTCCCTTGGTGCATGGTGGGTCTCTGGCCTCTGAGGCACGGACCTCACCTTGACTACGTGGCCCAAGGGTAATGTTTCAGGGATGCTCCCATCTACAGGGTGCCGAGCACACAGCTCACCCCACCTCACTGCTTCTCATGCAAAACCAAGCACAAAAACCTGGTTAAAAAAAAAAAAAAAGGAAAAAGAAAAAAAGAAAAGAAAAAACACAACCCCCCCCCAGCATGGCCAAAGCAGAAATAGCATCCTTTAAAATCCTGTCTTGCCTTCCAGCTAGTGAGTTTGCAAAGCTGAATGTCCCTCAGGTTTCCTCAATTATCTTTGTGACCAGGAGGGTGAGAAATTTTCTGTTTTTTTTAGCTTGGCTCCCACTAGTTATTCATATAACCCAGCAAGTCACAAAAAACATCAGGAAACCTGATGGAGGGGAAGATGCAGCTGTCCTGCATGGCACCTGTTCTGAAGGGGAATGCGGCATCGCTGCTGGATGCCTTTTTAGACTGAAATATTGTGGCACTTCCTTGCTCAGCAGGGGGACTGCTGGGGACCCTCTCTGTCCTGAACAAGTAGTATGTGCCAGCCCCATGCCTGCTGAAGGGAGGGCTTGTGTCCCAGAAACGAGAAGACCAGAACAAATGCAGCTACCAATTTGTTACAAAGGCTTTAATAAGGGGCTGTTGTAGGGCAACTAATGATCTTAAGTAGCTCTAAAACCACTTATTGTTCAGCCACCAATAGTGCACAGGATTCGCCGTTGCCATTAATTTTTAGTTAATTTACTGGGGAAAAAAAAAAAGAAAAAAAACTTGGAAAACTAAGTGATCCATGTCTTTTTGGGAAGGCTTGCAGTTGGTTTAGAAATGTTTTTATTTTACGTGATGAAAGAGGAAATTGTTTTTATTATTCCTATGAGAAGCTATTATCCAGTGCAGAGCCATGAAACTTTATTTGAGTGTAACCTGATTTCTCCTGGATTGATTGCATCTTACGGCATTACCTGCTTGTGCCATGATTCTCAGCTATTTTCAGATCCTAGTGCCAGCATGAGAAAGGCTAAAATTACTGCTCTGGCCATGCATTTTACTTCAAGCAGAGGCTATTTTATCTTCTGATAAAAATGATGCAGTGTAGCTTGCTTCTGGAGACTGAATCTTTTACAGGATTGAACGAAGCCGCAGCTGCGCTCAAAACATCCCTGGGGGCTGGCGATGCTCATCGTCCCCTGCCTGGGTACTCCGGGGGGGCCCTTGCGAGCGAGACAGAGTCCCCCCGGAAACAAAAGAGAAAAGAAAACAGAGCAAAAAGCTGCAGGGGCCAAGCTTCGAAGGAGGGAGGGCAAAACGGCCGGGAGCCAGAGCGCGAGGAGAAAGGAGTGTGAGAGTAGGGAGACACAGAGAAAAGCGGACGGCAGCGTCTCGAGAGCTGGTCTGGTGTTACTCTCACACCTTTCACTCCTCGTCGTAGCCACACCGGGTCCCCAAGCACAAGGAAGAAACTGCACTCTTTCTCATACTCCTCACGGTCAAGTATTCTAAGGGTAATGAATTTCCTGTGGGAACACAAGACAAAGGCAAACACATGATTGGCATCGCACGCGCATGCAGTTCACGTCCGCCGTGGTGCCGAGATGGTCAGGGAGGGAGGGAAGCGGCTGCACATCCCCCTGTGGCGGACGGGGAAGGGCAGGAGCATCCCCTTGGGCCGGACTAAGGATTTCGGGGGCCCCTGCTCCTGTCCTTTTCCGCACGCGCTGGGGATGTGAGCACGGTGTTGCAGGTGCCAGGCATGAGTGAGCCAGACAGGGACACACAGGCTGGGCTCAGCCCCGGAGCACGTCCCCCACCTTTCTTCTCACTCATCTCCACCAGCCGGGGCTCCCCGATCTCTAGGTAGAAGGTCTTGTTTTTCTCATACTCCTCATCATCTATCACCTTGATTGATATCGTTTTGCTGGAACAGAGAAGAAGAAATAGAGATTCAAGAGTAAGGGAGGAAGAGGGAGGAGGCAGACAGGGAGAGGAGGAGGAGGGTGGAAACGCCAGAAGAAGGCGGCTGCGGAGAGAAAACAGTGGATTTGGTAGCACAGCTGGAGGAGCAGCACAGCCGAAAGCAAAGGGCAGGAGCCAAGAGGCCAAGAGAATGAGCACAGACCATGGGGTCAGGGTGCCTCCAAAACCCAGGGTGCAAAGCAGCACCTCGACAACTTGCTCCTGCTTAAACCAGCCCCTGCAGACGGAGGAGGCTCTGCCTCATCCTGGCACCGCAAATCCATGCACAACACGACTGTTGGCAGCTCCATTTGGGCTTTGCAGGCTTCGACTGACAAGCTCGAAAGGGATGCTGTGGTCCCATCCCCGGCTCCTTTGCACTCTCCATGGCACAGCCCCTCTGTTCAGCTGACAAGTATTTGGCAGCAGAGACGACATTTTACTCTCATTCAGAGCAAACACCGCCAAGCACTCGGAGGAACAGCCAGGATGATTTCTTGTGCTGTTCGCTATGAGTCAGAAGTGTATTAAGTTTGCCCTTCATGCCTATAATGAAACCGTTTACTCAAGAGCAAGTGATGGCTGTGAAAAGTGTAACAATACAGCACAGCTCGGTGTAATTGCATTTTATAATGAATATCTGTAATAATTTGTTCTGTTTGTAATTATTCCTGCAACAGTTTTGTACATAGGAAAAATGGTTACTAAGCATGCAGCTGATCTTGCTTCGCATTGATGAGTTAAGGGGAAATTATTGTGTATTAAAAAACTAATGAAGGATGCAAAAATGCTCTCAGCCAAGCTATCAGAGGACCTGACAGTATTAACAGAATGGCACAATTTCAAAAACATTACTAACCAAATCAATAATTTTCCTGACAGCTCCCATTAAAATGTATACTGCACCTTCCCTCCATGTATGAAAAAAAAAAACCCTTCTCAGGAAAGTTAATTAAAAATGCTGCATTCAGCAATACTGAGGGCAGCAGAAGTATCAAGATGTAAACTTCCTTTGGGCATGCTCTGGCTTCCTGTATGCAGCATTTCTAATCTCTGCACGATAATTCTGTCTCACAAGAAGAACCCTGGGTGCCAATAAAAAAAAAAAAAAAAAAAGCTGTTCCTGATGCTTGGATTCAACACCAACAGGACTAGAATAATGTGGCCTCAGGACTGAAAGTGCTGCTGCCAGCAGGTGCTGCTGTAATGCAGTTTTCCAGGCGGTCTTTCCAGGGTGTGAGCAAGTGCTCTGTCTTGGGTAGACATGTGCACTGCTGCTGTTTTTGCTGTAACAAGGCTGCTGGGACAAGGCTGGTGGGAGTAACAAACAGCAAGTCTGCTCTCTGGATGAATTTCCAATCAGCAAAAATTGCTGAGGCAAATTTGTCCCTGGGATGATACTGCAATCCCAGAAAAAAAGGATTTCCTTCTGATGGTGTTCGAGACTACATCTGTTTGAGAAACAAGTATGTGGAAATAACACAGATTATTCTTAGAGAACACTTGATTTCCTTTGCACTGCCTTTTGCCTGCTGGGTCCTGTAGAGCACCCTGAAACCCCCACCACCAGTTCACTGCACGGCAAGACTTTCTGAACAACTAGCTGAGATCTTGGGTCATTAGTAGGAGACAAGCTATTGCCTTACCCAGCTTTATGCTCCTATTTAGTTGTATGGGACAATTGCTCTGACCACCAATGTGTTCTTGCTAGTAAAAAAAAAGCACCAGCATCAGCCCAGCTTGTGCCATAATGTGTCAGGGACGTTTAGTGCATGGATACTCCTCCTGCCTGTGTTCAGGCAGGATGGATAAAATGCTGGGGAAATGTGCTTGGTGGCTACTCTCAGCATTGCCAAACACCCATGGAAACCACCTGGATCCAGGCGACCCTCCTCTGTGCTCACACTGACAAAAAGTTGGGCAAAGTGTTGCCAAGGAGAAACCAGCCAACTGTCTGCATTTCTGTACCAGAAACTGCTCGTCCCTGAGTCTGTAGCCAAGGCAATCGCTGAGGGAATGAGTTTCAGCTCATTTCCATGTACCAGCAATCAAAGAATAAAACAAATCTTGCAGAATTGCAGCTCCAGCTCTTATCCTCTCGCCAAGATCCAGCAGCAAGAGAAAGAAGGTATCTTCCTGAACATGGCATACAAATTGTTGCCCTTGCTCCAAGCCCCATGCTCTTCATCAGGATTACAGTATTCATTTCAAGCCATGCTGTTTCAGTCAAACTGTAAAGCTCTTTCAACAGAGCATCCCCACACAACCCTCGTTTTCTAGAGCCCATGGAGAAGTCCTCTTGGTTGGCAATGCTTCAAGGATGGCCCAGCAACGGAACAACCTCCATGACCGGCGGGACCTGAGGACCACCCAGCACAGTCTCCTCTGATAACTGCCAAGAGCACCTGCCTGTAGGAGGATGTAAGAGCAGGATGGGCATATAGACAATATTTCCAACCGATGCTCTCCCAGCCCCCAGATACCTACATCTCAGGGTTTCCTAGCCAGACCTGGTTTCTATGTATTTAGCCATGCTCTGCAGATTTCTCGCATTTCTCTTTGAGCTTGGGTAAACTTTTGGCATTTGCAGTATCCCAGCTGCCAGGGAGAGCAATGTGATTGCTAACACCAGCTTAGTGTCATGGGCAGCAAATAACTGGTCTTGTGAGATTATGTGTACCTGGTGCAAGCATGCCAGCCCACCCACACTTTCTGGACATGTCGCTGGAAAGGGCAAGAGATAGCACCCAGATCACGGTGCAATGGCAAAGGCAGGGCAAGAGGAGAGCTAACACTTACAGATAAATGCCAGCAGAGGAAGGCACCCTGTGAGCAACCTCATGCACGTGCAGGGATAGGGCCGTATATGATGAGCTAGCACAGCCTAGCACAGGGTGGCAGAAGCAGGACAGAGCAGCAAGGGAATATTTCTTTGCAAGTATTTTTTTGACCAAGGCCACATCAGAAGATGGTGGCAGCACGAGGGAGAGGTGCAAGGAGCTGGGACTCCCACCTCTCCTACCTCTGCCAGACTTTGCTCTCTTGTAGGGTCAGACAGCACCAGGAGCGACTGGTGACAACCTACCCTGACCTTTGCATTCATTTTGAACCTGAAGGTCTGCACGGTCACTGCACACCAGTGCAAATCCTCCATGTGCTTGCAAAAATCCTGCCACTCCCAACCCACACTGTACCGCTCAGTTACGTGAAATGGCACAGCCCCCTCTCATGACTCAGACAAGTGACCGACACAGCAAGGACCAAGACAGCTGGCTGTTTCCAGGGCATCAGCAATCAGCTCCATAGAGATGCAGGCAGGACGTGCTGGGGGACATCCCTCAGAGCACTTGTCCTCCTTGCCAGAGCCAGAAGTCCAGAAGCAGAGATGTGTCAGGTCCAGCACTCACATCCACCTGCCTGCTCAGGCTCAGCACTTCCCAAAATGAATCTCAATAAGCAACTGTGCCCAGATCACACATGAGCTGGAGCTGAAATAACTCAGAAGTACTGCTTGTAGCTAGTAATGGTAGGCCACGAAAATGAACATCTCTAAACACATGATAATCAACTGGTGCAGCAGTCGGTAACTAGCTTACCTGTGAGCACATAGCATGCTCTTGCTGCAGGGACAGACAGACACTTATTCCTGAATCAATGGAGGGAATAATGCTCTTATGCAGCTTGTCACCCATCCAACTTCCACTGATCACCCAGGAGAGCTAAGTGTATAGCTTGGAGGACTTTCAACTCCAGATTCATAATTACAACATCCAGGCATAGACAGCTGGGAGTGGAGTCCTGTTGCCTAAGTCCTGTGATGTCCTAAGTCCTGACCCCCCAACAACCAAGCACCTCCCATGCCAGTGGGTCAGTGATTGCAGCAAGAGAATAACCATGAGGGATGCACATTCTGGAGATGACATTTCAAAAACACATTTGCTGGTGCTGCCCATTCCAGCACGTGTTCTCTGACTCCTGCAGCAAGCTGCCACATTGATTTCTCATACATCTGTTTGTCAGCCAGTCACTTAATTAGCCACAGTTAAAGATTGCCACAAGAGATGAGCACGTGGCTGGGGACACTCCCTGCTTTGTGCAGCTCATGAGCCCTGGGCTCTGTGCAGAGGGGCAAACATGGCCCATGGGTGAGTGGGCTGCTGTAGGGGACCAGGAGGCTCCCAAATCAACACCAGAGCTGGGCACCACCAGAGCCAGTGACCAAGGTCAAGTGAACTGGAGATGGTGACCTAAGCCACAAGAAGGAGTTGAGAGCGGACCCCAGGGCATGGCTGGAAGACAGCTGCCAAGAGCAAGCAGCTGTTTCTCTTCCCATCCCCACCTTCTCCAGGCTTTGCTCTCCATCTCCCTAGCTGTTCTCACCTCCCTGGTGAGCTCTCATCTCCCTGGAGGCCAAGGGGACTCAAGGCCCTGTCCATGCCGTTAGAGAGGCAAAGAGACCTAGCTGCTCCTGTGCCTGTCTCTGCAGCACACAGCTCTTCAGACCCAGGCACCAGGGAGTGCTTTTATGCACTTAGCAGCTTCATTGCTCAAATTTCTGACAGCTACTTGAGGAGGGAAGTTGTCTTGTTGCTGGGAAGGAAAAGGAAGAGATGAGGTTTTTCTTCCACCAGTTGACAAGAAAATTGCACCTGATAGCAAGGAGGTGACAGCCTCACTTGCAGAGAGGCTCTGCGGTGGAAGTGCTCATCCTGGCTGCAAATGACATGCGCCTGGCAGAGGACATGCGAGAGGGCAACGTGATGCCTGCTCAGGCAGCACAGGATCACACCCTACGCGGGGACAGAAGAAGCTCAGATGTGGGCCACATTGTGCAAACAACCTTGTCACACACAGTTTTCAGCTGTTACCCAGTGGTCTCTGACAGAGGAGAGGGTTCATTAGGGTTTCTGCTCCCTCTGTGCAGGGCCCATGCTCTCTAGAGGCCTTTACCACCCAAAGGTATGGGGAGGGCAGTGGGAGCAGGCAATGGTCCTATGTGGAAAGACACAAAGATCATGGGGCCCAATCTTGGCCCCACTCATGCCAACAGGCTGGAGGTGTCCCCTCTGAGGGGTCTCGGAGGTTGGGAAGCCATCCCAACCTCCCCCAGCACAAGCAGAAAGGCAGACCAAACCCCACCACCCCCTTCAGGGAAAGCTCAGAAACAAGACGTGCTGTGGGTGTGTGGAGGTTTAGCATCCTGGTGTCCCAGCAGCATGGTGGCCTTGACCTCCCAAGGGACAAGACCCTCAGGGTTCTTGCAAAAACAAACGCTGGGAGAGGGTGGGTAAGATTCCCAGAGCCTTCTGCCTCCTGGCAACTCACAGAGCACACACATGGGGTATTTCAGCACCTGCACGTCAAATGGGAATTTGGTGAATTTTTTTTTCTGAAACATTCCCAGTGGTTTTGAATATGAGTTGGGGTACGATCAGAGCTGGAGGCAGAGGTTGTCCTTGCAGCTCCGTTACTGGGAGTCAATGGACCAGCCCCATCCTTCTCCTTTTGGCTGCACCTGGAGACAGGAAAGGATCATCCCCAGCACTGCCACCTGTATTGCAGCAGCACGACATGAGAAATGCACAGTGAAACACCTCACCTGACACATACCCTACCTACCAAAAAGCAGAGAAACAGAGCCGTTGCCCTCAGATAGAGTTACAGACTTGAGTAGCCATCCCATCAAGAGCATGGTGACAATAATGGTGACTGGTGACCATCAGTAACCAGTCACTATTAGTTCAAAGGATTTTCCTACTTTCAGGATCTGATTTGTTGGTTCCTTTGCAAAGATGCTTACCACCTTTGATATTAGGTGAAGGGGAAATGCAAGACAGAGCATGCAGGGTCCTGGATCCTTGGCAGGATGGAGTTACTATGGCACAGTAAGTCCAAACTCCCTGCTAAACTGGTGTGAAGAAAAGCAGTTGCAAAGGTGGTCTGAGCTTTGTTATTATCTGTGGTTGCCATTGCTCAAATCGGAAATGACAACAACCTGTCCAGGTGGTGCAAAAAGTGTCTTGGGGCATTGATGATGCCATGGCTCTACTGCAGATTCTGGGGACAGACACTGAATGGCTGAGCTGTGGGAAGAACCAGAAAGGGCTCCTGGCTTGGCCTGACTCCATCAGATATGAGCTTCAGTGTGCAAAGTTAGCAGGTGATTATCAGTGTGACATGTACTTCCTCCCAGTGGGTTAATTAGTCCACCATGGAGAATAAAATGGCACAACTGGCTCCATGGACTGGACATGATGGTCAAATGGAAATGGGAGCATGAGGGGAGACAGTGGTGATGGCCATCCCTGACCCCATGCTGATGGAATCCCATGCTTGTAAGATGCCCCATGAGTCACCCATACAGGGCCCTTTGCAGAACCCAGGCTTGCTGACCTTAAATGTCTGTGCTTGATGAAAATTTTGCCTAAAGCATGCTGCAAACATGACATGGAGGGCAAAGGAAAACCTGCCCAAAGCTAAGCCTGACACATGCTTTCGGAAGGGTAAATGTAAGCAGATTTGATGCAGCACCTCAGTTTGCTGGTCCAGCAGCCCAAATCTGAACGGGGCTGCGCAGTCCAACACCTGCCAAAACAGCAAGCACACCAGCCTGGGCACTGCAAACTGGGAAGGGAGGGGAAATGGTCCTTCTCCCCACACCTCAAGCCAATTCATTTGGCTGCTCTTATTTTCTTGGTTGCCCTCTACTTCTTTCTCTGAGAAATCAGTCTTGCAGAATCAATCTTCATAAGAGCACAGGGCTGTGTTGTCATCTCTGTGGCAGCATGAAACAACTGCTCCTCTGGCCTCAGGATGCATTAAGTTTAAATGACAACACATGGCTCAAATATATAACTTTGGCCTGCGCCAGAGCATCGCTACCAGGAGAGACCTGGAAAAGCCTTGTCTATCCAGCACACTCCTCCTTGGCCTTGTGGAAAAGCAAGATGTAGGAGGTGGCTTGCAGAGACAGCAGGTCTGAGAGCTGTTGCTGCTTGAATAGCTGGGAGATGACAGGCACAGCTGATGCTCAGTGCCTCAGAAAAGACTTTGCAGGAGCGACGATTGCCAGGTAAGATGATTTCACATGCTAGACTGAATGCTGCTTGACTCTCTTCTTAGGAAGGTTGTATTGGGCAGGATTTGTCAGACCAGAAATTCTGCTTTTCTGGGGAAATCCCGATGTTTGCTCTGATCTGACTGTGAATTTTGCACTCTGGTTAATGCATGTCTTCACTCATCTGTCAATGTCACCTTGCACAAGCGGCTGGCTGACCAAAAATGCATGACATTCTCTTGAAGTGCCCCAAACCAGGACCTGAGCCCGTGGTCATGCTTAAAGGTTTCACCATCCCAGGACAGCTGAAGGTGTGACCACCCCTCGGCTCTGGGTACAGTAACACCAGGACAAACCAGTGTTTTGCAGTTCTTTCCCAGTCCCATTGCCCTGCACATCCAGTTGTGTTGACGCACCACTTAAAGCTCATTGAGCGCCTGCTAGAGGCAGGATCATGGGGGGGATCAAACAGGAGTCACTCTGTCTAGATCAGTGTCTGGATCTCCAAGGACAGCATGCACAAACAGTGCAATGCACGCGACAGCTAGGAGGGAAAACACATTTGATGTGAATTTGATCAAAAACACCCCAGCAGCAATTGCTTAAGGCGCCTGGGAAAGCTGACAGAGCAGAAATAACTCATCCCATAGCTTCACACAAAACTGCCGTTAGTCCTGAAAAATTCAGCCTGCACTGCAAGCAAAGGGTTGAGTGCCCATGGCTCTTCCCAGCCCAAGACCCTTGCCGCATATAAACCTTTGTAAATGCCATTTCTAAGAAGCCTGCAGAGCTTGGAGCCCAAATCAGGTATTTCTCCTCTTCCTCCACCCCTCTACCCGGTTGTTCTCATACACATTTTCCCCAAGGGAAAGCAACTGGAAACTCATACAATTGTTTCTCACTTCTCTATGCACCGGAATATGCACATGGCTTTTCTTCACAGACAGGTTCCCCTTTATGACAATAATTGCTCCAACCTTTCCAATAAATACAAGTTGCCCTTCTCTGTGTGCACCTGGCATAGTTGCCATGACAATGCTCCTCAAACAGAAGACATCATTCCTATTGAAATGGCTTTGGCACTTCCCAAAATGAATTTCAATAAGCAACTGCCAGTGGAGGGGGATATTTCTGCAGCCTTGTAAATTATTTAGCAAACTTTGCTGAGTTTAAGCTGAGTAAACAAAACAGAGGGCAGCATGTGAAACCTAGCAGTGTGGCTTCAGCATTAGGAATCAGGGGTGAAGGAAGCCCAGAATATGTCTGCTGTGCAATGGCATCAGCTGCTCCAATGCCCTCCAAAGGAAGGCACATTTCAAATTCCCCTGGTGTGGGTTTCAGATCAAGGGAGGCTTTCCCTTGTTGTTTTGGAAGACGTTACAAAAGGGGTCTTGGCTGTGCCCTGCCCTTCCCTCTACATGGGAAAAGAAGAGCACTGGGAGGACGCAGGGATGTTCAGTGACAGCAGAGGGCACGCTGCAGAAGTTCGGAGGAAAAACACTAATACTAAATGTGCAAGCTGCCTTTCAGGAGCAGTATCCAGCCTCACTTTACCTCCACGCTGAGTCAGAAAGATGCATCTGGCTCCTATCATTTGGTGGCCAGCCCCAAATATCGGTCCCCTCTTTTCAAGATGGGAGATTGAGACCACCCCCCCAGACTCTTGGAATGGTGACCCAAATGTAGGATAGGAACCTCCACAGAGAAAAGCACTTCACCATCTCTACTTTTACCGTCTTTTGCCTAGTTATCAAGTGACTGGCTTAGAGACTCGGAAAGTGCCTGTAGGTGAAGCATTTTCTGCTGTGCTGCTCACACCAGCATGCTCTGCTGCTCTTGACAACTGTTCAAACTTAGCAAAACACATGTGCGCATGCACACACATGCAAACTGCAGTCAAACTGCTGAACAAAACAACATCTGCCTTGACTAGTTGTGTGTACACGTGTGTAGATGTGATCTGTATCTGCAAGTGCAGCACACAGCAGACACCCTGCCTCCTCTCCCTGCTGGGGCCCTGCAGATGCTAATAGGATCCTAAGCTACGGAAGACACTTTTGATCTTTTATTAACTTGTCACTAAGTGTCACATTGAACTTTTATTAGGAGAAGTTGTAAGTAATCATCTGTCAAGGGAGGTGCTGGCGCAATGCTCACATTTTAGCAGTTTAAATGACTGGCTGCAAGAGTGCACCTCTGCTCCAGCCTTCCTTGGGCAAGTCACCTGTGCTGGACCATCACCAGGGTGCTACCTGGCTATAAAAAACATGAAGCCTCTGGGCACCAGCATATGAGATACTGCTGTTGTGCAGGCTTGAAGTGTCGGGGATGCTCATTTCTGAGGACCGGAACCCAAACCGTGAGCTACACCCTGGTGCCGTGCAATGCCATCGCTTCCCAGCCTTTTCAAACATCTTCAGGTCTTTGGGAGCTGCTAGCAACTGATGCTCATCCCCTCACAGGGACCCTTCCGAAACTGCCCCAAGAAGAGCAGAGGACCCTCATGGTCTTCTTGGACTCAAGGTCAGGAGCACGTGGACAATTTCAAGAGTCACCACTCACTGACTGACACACTGTTGATTTGCTGCCAAATAAATTAAACTGTGAAATACAACCCTCTCCACTGAAACTCTGGGTATAGAAACCCTTTGAAAGAGACCCCAGGTCTCCTGAAATCCCCAAAGATACACAGGGTTAAAACCTGTGGTGGGAGCACAGAAGCAAACGTGTTTGCTAATGAGGGCGTTTGTTCAGGAGAGCTTTTGTGCTTCCTCCCGGTGCTGAGATAGGCAGGAAACCAGCCCCAGGAGCAGGATGAAAAAATTCTGCTTCTCCCTCCTGTTACCAAGGAGATTGTTTAAACAAAGCTAAAATAAGAGGAACTGAGTGGCCGAGAGGAACGTGAGTGTGGAGAAGCACTTGAGCGCTTTGTGACGGCTTGCTGCTACGGCTTGTTGCCGCACCCTGTGACAGGCTTGACCTCGGCCAGCAGCTCTTCCTCTCTTCCTGGGGGAAAATGTCCACATTTCAGCATGTGTGCACCTGGGTGAAAATGGCAAGGAACATTTAAAAATGGCAATACAGAAAAGTCCTTGCCCACAGAGGCCTCAGCTGTGTCAGGGCCATTTACGGCAATTGTGGCAGCAGGAGGCATCATTGGGTGCCCTCAGATGAGAGCTGTCTTTGTTTGTAGAGGCCATCAGAGAGACCTCCCTGCGGGAGCAAGTTAAATCCATCTATGTCTGGTGCCAAAAAGACTCCCTTTCATGGTCAGCTCAGCACCTCCAGTCCCCATCTATATGCCCAGAGGGTTGATGAAGATATAAAATGCTGGATGTAAAATCCTACCGCAGAGCCCCGTGGAGACACACGTGCTGGATTTGCTCCTGTGACAGTCAAAGGCCAGCAGTTAAAGCCCACCATACTTTTTGCAAAGGCAGAGCTCTTCCAAGCCCCACATGTTACACACCCCAGCTCCAGCTGGAAAGTGCCGACATTACATGGAAGCAGCGATTCCCACACAAACACCAGAGCCCAGGAGCTGGTTTCCATCCCACTGTGATCCCCTGCTTCAGACATCAGGAAGGGAACAGTTCCCAGATGCCGTTTCTCCAGCTGATCCTTGTATCTTACACATGCTCATCTGGATTACTGATGCCCTCAGGGCTTTGAACTAAAGGCAGAGCATATCAAAGTGCCTGTCGTTAAACTTGCCCAGGACTTTCCACGGAAACTTTGCCAGACTTAACTATTGAGACGGAAACTTTCCATGTGAGGTGGCCACTGCTGAGAGAGTTACAAGAAGCCCCCACCATCTGGCTGAGCAGTTCATCTGCCAAAGACTCAGCTTAGGGAAAAAGTATGCTGCTTTGCCCATGAATTTTTTTTTTTTTTCCCAAACACCATGCTGAGTAATTCTCTGTTCTTTTTATGCTTTGCTGCAGAGAATGAAACTTAGCAAAAAGATCTCTCCAGCGCATAAGATGTGCCAATCCCATAAAAATTTGCTTAAATTAGAGCAAGTTCTAAGACTCAAAAAACTTGCAAAATGCGTAGGCTCCTTCGAACTGGCAGCTCAAGGTCTTGGAAGATTTCATCTGCTCTGGAAATGCTCCATCCTCTCCCAGTGCCAACCTGACGTTGCAGACGCTATGCCCTCAGCAGGGCTTTCCCTGTGCCTGGGAGCTGCTGGGGAGCTCTGGCCATGACCAACTCTCCTTTTCTAACTCTCTTTTTTTTTTGGCTGTCCTGATCCTGAACTCAACTCTGTGAAAGCCAGAAGTAGGACCATGCTCCAACCTGCCTCTGGCAGAAGAGGGCTCATCACGTTGGCTGGCTGCAGGCGGAGCAATGCTACAGAAGGAACCTGCTGCCTTTGGGAGGGACCCAGGGAACACCTGGACAATTCAAAACAAGAAGACATAGAGGCATTTAAAGCACCAAGAGGTAGAAGGACACCTAAGGAGTGTCCTTGGGAGCATCTACCTAGCTTGGGCCAAGTGAGAACCACAGGGATGTTTTGGAAGCTGTTGGGTGGAAGGAGGGCAGGAGGGAGGCCAAGGGGATGGCTGCCCATCGTTTCTCCTACTGCAATGCCTGGGGCCAAGGCAGAGAGAAACAAAGCTGTAGTTAATTGCCTTTGGTGCCAGAAGTGATGGCATGTTGGTGATGGCAATTACATTCACACCAATTCACAGCACCTCATCATGACACCTATTTTTTGACTGAATATCAGGATCCCAAACTGATCACGTACATGTTTATTTGTTACAGCCAGGTAGGAATCCTCTAATAGCCACACACAGCTGCAGCTCTATTTTCTCACTGGAGATCACCTTTTTAAAGCTATTTAGGTGTTTACGGTTAATTTAAACCCTAACCACAACCACTGTAGCAGGGCCCAGGCATGGCTGGGGTTCCTGGCCACACGCCTGCCGTTTCCAGCCCCAGCATGTATCAAAGAAAACGCTTTTTTTTTTTTTTTAAAGAACCCTTATTAATCAGCCTTATTGTTTCACATTTCATAGCTGCCAGAGAGGATTATTCTGCGCAGAGCTGTAAATGATGCCCCATGTTAATGATTGCTTTCACTGATCTTTGGAGGAAAATTCCAGGGTGAATTGTGAAGAAGAGATTTTCTATTTCTATGCCTCAAATAAACAGCTTCACGTCCAAAACCTAGCAGATAGGCTTCAGAAAAGTGTGCTTCCAAGCTCCCAGAAAGCCAGGCAGAAATGCCCAAGGTGTATTCCAAGTGGATGACAACTCATATGCAAGGGGCCCTGCCAGCACAGCAGAGAACAAACCCCATCTCCAGCCAGCCGGGTTACATCCCTGGTACACATATGGTGCCCCACAAACAGCAGGGCCATGTATATTTAATAGGCACTCACACGCACACACACAGAGCCCAGAGGCATGCAGGCAAAGCTGCAGCAGCTTCAGACACTCGCAGCCTTGACACTGGCTTGCATTGAGAGGGTGATGCCGCAAGCAGCGGAAACCTGTTTGCTGATGTGACGGAGCTATATCCACCATGAATTTTGTCTTTTATTAAGCCTCTGTTATTCACTCTATTATTCATGAACTCAGCCTCGTTTCCTCAAGCCAAGAGCTAATCGGGATGAGTAATTTTGGGATGGCTGCTTTGTCACTGAGTGCTTGCGCCGGCTCCCTGCCTGCTGCCTGCTGCTCCCTCAGATAGCGATCTGCTCTGGAGTACAAGGAGAAGCTCAGTGGGGTTTTCCATCAGGTAAGGGGGATGCTCAAGCCTGGACATGAGCACAACCCTTGGCTTAGAGCTTTGGCAGCTGATCCAGATGAGGTCCCAGCCCAAACTGCAGTGCCCATACAGGCACAGCAGTGCCCGACTGTTACAGTCCTGACTGCCTTCACCTGGCCTCGGGGGATACAGGATTTCCATCCCAGGGCTGTAACGAGTGCTAGGAAAATTAGCAATATCCAGGCAAATCAAGACCAGCTGCAAAAGTCACTGGAGCTGTTGGGAAATATTTGACTGGCCCTTAGGGCTTCCCTTTTTCTAGCATGTTGATAGCTACAGGAAACAGACACTTTTTAAAGTTTTCACAACTGGGTTTCAGGAGGACTCGTCAGCCTTATTAAATATAGTATTTCACTCTGCAAGCCCTTATTTATTTATTTGTCTTGGCCCTGCCATCCCCATGAAGCTGCCTGGAAGTGAGGAAACATGGCTTCACTGAATTTCAGGCTGAAGCAGTGCTATGGATCTGCAAGCCAAAGAGGAACAGAAGCCAAGTTAAAAATATACATTCATATATATTTGCAATTATTCTTTGTGGCAAGGGTTTGGGAATTTGTTTTCTTGCTTTCATTGTGTCTATGGACCTTTTTTCCAGATCTGATACTTAGGGAAACATGTTTTGTTGCTATATCCAGCAACCATTATGGCATTTTGATTTGCAATGTGACAGGCTATTCCACAAACTGGGCTCCAGACAGTCCCTGGTAAACAAGAGAAATAAGGCTGGGAAGTGAGCTATGTGAAAGGCTTGTTTGTGTGGTTTCTAGCTGTTTATTTAACAAAGATCTTCGCACAGGCTGGATTCCATGTATCGTTGCAACCCAAACTGATGCTGGTCAGCGTGTGCTTCCAGGCTGATTTTTCCCGCTTTCTCCATAGTGTGGGGTTCAGCTGTGCGCTCACATCTCAGGCGGGTTCATCCTGTTCCTCCACATGAGCACTGAAAGAGCTTGAATGCCTCAGAGAAAATAAAAGTTCCCAACTTCAGAGCTGACTGTGCACAGCAAAGATTTGCACCAATTTGCATATGATTTGCGTTTCATTGCTAATCAGTGCACAAATGTGCAGAAAATACCATTTTAATCAGCTGACTGTGGGCCAACCAAGCAACCTTGCTCACAGTTTGGAGCCAGCCAACCCCTGCCACTGCATCAGCAGTGGTGCAACATTGCTGCTGGTCTGGCCAGGGCAAGCCAGGCTGCCAGCCCAGGGCCACCAAGACTGAGACACTGAGACACCCACCCAAGGTGATGCTCCATGCTGTCCATGTGGTTCTTTACTTCAGGGATCTACCAGCATCTTGAAGCTCACTCCTGCAAGTAGGGGCTGGAGGCACTCAAGCACAGGATTCATCCCATACTGTCCAAAATCAGGGGGCTTGCTCTCAGCAGCCCCGCTCTGTCACCAAACAGACAGACATCTGCAGAGGATGCTGTCTGGGAGGCCAAATGCTGTGAAGAATGCACTGTCACAGTTGGGACAGGCAGTTCAACAGCAGCTTCTCCTCCTGACCTATCATTTTACCCTGCCAGCGGGCTTTCTGGTGCTTAACCTTGTGCAAACTCTACATGCAGCTTTTTCCGCAGTAGGGTCATGCCTGGTGTCTTGCTCCTGTGTGAGTTTTTGGGTGTCTCGTACAGGGTTGAACCACCCCAGCCTCCATGCAGTTCCTTGGAGGCATCGGTTAGCCACAGGCAAACCAAGTCTTATTGATCAGCCAAGTAACAAACCGAACCCTGCTCACGCCAGCATTTGCAGAATGGCTGGTTTTCCTCCCTGAAACTCTCAAAAACAGGCAAGCCTGTTTGATTTACCATTTAAAGGTTAGCTGTTGGGTCAATACAGAAGGTAGGAGGTTCTGACCCAAACAGGAAATTCCTGGGGAAGCCCACTGTGACTGGGTTTCTGCAGGACAGAAGTGGATGTTCATGATCCTGAGGCTGAGATATTCAGCAGAGAAATCCCAGCTGTGCTCATGACCCACCGTGTGAGGTCTCAGGAGGATGAGTTAGGCCAACATTTTCAGTGCAGCCTTTGGAGGAGGATACTGAAGTCACCCAGTCAAACTGGCCCAGTGCCTGGTGGCTGGTGTCACCCCAGTGGGCAACTGGCCAGTTCAGCAGCTCTGTAAATAATACATCCTTTTTAATGAAAGTACTGAACTGGATTTGGATGCCTGGCCCTAACAAACCCAGATTAAGCATGGACTGACTTCACTCTGCTGCTATTTTTAGTGTCAAATAATAGTCTGACCATGGGCTGCCCGACACCCTCTCCTTGTGAACCCTTCCAGTGTGGTTTGACTCAGAAACTGGTTCCACACAAGTGGCCCCGTATCTGCTACTCCAACATGCCCTTGGTGTTGATCTTCCACCCTTTCCATGTCAATCCTGCTTTGGGTTGTATTTTGATCACTGTGGGTGCCTCCAAGTGATGGAGGACAAGTTCCTCAGGAGCTGCCTCGGAGCAGCTGAGGGCTGCTTCCCAGCAAAACCACCTGAACGTACACAAATCCCTCCAAAATTTCAGGGGATGCTTAAAACTTGAAATCAGGATGTTTGATCCAAATTTAGGAAGAATTTCTTCATGGAGAGGGTGGTCAAGCATTGGAATGGGCTGCCCAGGTCAGTGGTGGAATCCCCATCCCTGGGGTATTTAAGAGACATGCAGATGTGGCACTGACGGACATGGTTTAGTGATGGGACTCAGTAGGTCAGGTTGACGGTTGGACTTGATGATCTTGAAGGTCATTTCCAACCTAGATCATTCTGTGATTCTATGAGTCTCTAAAAATCACTCAGGCTGAGAGGGGAAGGGAGACTTGACAGGGCCAAGTTGGCCAGGTGGCAGAAATGGCTCAGCCACATTGGATTTGACTGAACAGTGCTGGTGGGTGCTGGCTGAAACGTCCCAGCCAGCTGGCGGCACAGGGAGGGCTGCTTGTGCCTCAGGATGTCCAGATCTGCTGGAAAAGTTGTGTCCCGCTGGGTCGAAGCCAAGCAGATATGGCCCCGGCTGCCTTTCTCTCGACACCTCCAGGGCAGCAATGCCACATGCCTCTTCCCAGATAGGTAAGGCACGGTGAAGGCAGAAACTCACTGATAGGGAGGTGTGAAAACCAGCACTGATCTCATGCTTCAAAACGGAGATCCTGCAGGACTCCTTATCTCTCCTGCTCCACGACAGCAGCCAGGCGAGGCTCTGGAAAACATGTCACGGGTTTTTCCCCCTGCTTGTGGTCCTCAAAGGAAGATGGGGTCCTTAAACACACAGGCAGTTATTTGTGCTCTGGCTCTATTGTTTCCCAGATCTCTGACCATCAGAAGAAGACAATTAAGTTTTGATCTGGAAGTCAAAATTTTTCGGAAAAAAGAAACCACAGTCAACCCCCCACCTCAAACCCCTTAAGTGTGATCTACAAATCCTGCCAGACCAAGAACTGCTCCTTTCTAACCACTGGATTTTATAAGTGGAAGAAGAAAGATTTTTCTTCAGTTCACTGGGGATTTCTTTCTTTCTTTTTTTTTTCAGTCAGAAGGAGAGAGATGAAAATTTATTAAAAGTAAATATTTCCTGGAACACAGGTGGGGCCTTGTTGTGCAGATGTGAGTGTTAAAGCCTTATCTCCATCACAGTTTCCAGGAAGCTGCCCACTAGCTCACTGATGAGCTGTAGCACACAGCCCACATCTCACATGTGGACACGGCTGGTCTCGCCTTGCTGAGGACTGTGGTCATCAGAGATGCTCATTTCCGTCCCCGGTTCAGCCTGCCAGTGGTGGCATTGCCTGCCACCAGATCTGGAGTGGGTTTGGTAGGACAAGTGACTTCTGGCCTTGTGACAATGCCCCGCTGGCACTCAAGGCTGGTCTGACTCTCTTACATCTCCTATACTTAAAAACTCTTTGCCCTGCAGGAACAAGGTGCTGAAGGAGGGGATATCCATGCATAACAATTCATCAAATGTGCTCTTTATGACCCAAAACATGTAGTTTGCACTTTTGCTGAAAATGGCACATTGCTCTAGGATCCCAGGATGCATTTAGAGTACCATACGCTGTTGGTTCAATGCCAATTCACTTACAGTCCTAGTTTCTATGTTAATAACATAAGGGTCACAGTGCCCCTACAAGTACCCTCATCAGATCCTTGCCAAAATGGGTCTCACTTGTAAGAAAGCAACCTCACCATCCTAAATCAAGATGCCCTTATCTCCCCATTTAAACACACAACGGTTCAAGAGACCAGCAGATCACAAAGCTATTTGGCCTTATGGCCCAAACAATAAAATCCAAACGCCTTTTCCCATGACAAAGGCAAACTGTGGGACTCCCACTGGTGTTACACCACCCATTGCAGTTCCAAGCAGATGGGGTTCAACTCCACCAGCTAACTGCAGAAAGACTCAGCAATCCCATCAGGGATGATGCCTTCAGAAAAGACACGGGTGACCTTGAGATGTGTTGGAGGACGTTTATGCTACAGGTGGCTTCTGCCATGCTGGGAGAACTCATGGAATTACTTTTTGCCAGATCTCTCTACTTTTCTCCATGTTTTCCTCATATTTCTTAATGCTTTTTGCAGTGAGGGAAACCTCTTCTCCATCTGCATCCACTGTCAGCAGCTGTGTGAGCAAAATGGGGCTGGAGCTGGGTGCTGGTAGGTTTGGCACAGCAAAACCTGGGGGCTCAAGGAGGGATTATCATGTGCCTGTTGCGCGCAGCACTTGATGTCCAGCTTAGTTAATGCCTGCTTAATCAGTTATAAGCCACTCCGTTCTGAAAGAGTAATAACAATAATAGAAAACCCTCTTTAGTCTCTTTGCTTTGTTTTCCTGTTTGTAAATCCTAAGGCCTTCAACGAAACACTGTCACTGCTGAGTGAACTTAACCGTTAACCTACAAAGAGCCACCAGTGATTATGCCTCTGAAAATAGATTTTATCCCTTCCCTCCACTCTCCTTTACTGATCGACACACAAAAACGCTTAGTGATTGTTACTTGGCAACCATGGTAAAAATGTACTGAGCCACAAGTGGCTACAAAGGATGAAATCACTGTCATGAAATTTCCAAAATAAGTACCATAATACCAGAACTCTTATTCCTAATAGGAACAAATAGCTCTCTTCCGTCCTTACATCTTTTTTTTTTTTTTTTTTTAAAAAAGCACATACACTTTTTCTTTATTATTAGCAATAATAGGGGCTTCATTCAGATGATATTTCTCCACTAACACATACATTTCTAAGCCTATATGGGTAGACAGGGTTTGGGTGGGCCAGGACCTCTGGATGTCTCTGGTCCATCCCCTGCTCAAATCCAACCCCAAAGATAGCTCAGGGTGCTCATGTATGTCCCCATATAAACGTGTGTGCACTCACACCATCTAGGACTTTTCTGAAACTCTCAGAAGCAAGCCCAGACCACATGATAAAAGGTTAATCCATCTGAGACTGCCTTAAAACAGATATCACCAGTGAGAGCAAAAACTGGGATGGATACCAGTTATTGATTCATCAACTGCCTGAGCCTACAGTTGTCAAATGTCCAACTCACGTCTCCCTAAATTCATCCTTTTCATATGGCTCAGCTCCTGTACTTAATGTCAAGGAACCCCAGGGACTACAAAAGAAACAAACAAACAAACAAAAAAAAATAAAAGAAAAAAAAGAAAAAAAAGAAAAGGGATGCAACTTGTGGGAGATGCTTTTCTAGGTAATAAATATCTGAGCTTTAATCTTTAATAAAATATTTCACAGTAAGAAAATGTGTCATGGCTCTCCTATGGAAAATTCTGTGCCTTTACATCTGATTGAAAGCAGTCTTGGGTCACCTTTGATTAATAAATGTTTCTCTGTTGGTCTCTCAATAGAAAGGGGGAGGAATTAACGTTTTTGTGTCTTGCTCAAAGACATAAAGTTCAAAATGTTCGGAGGCTGGCCAGCTTCTGGACAGACTGAACTCTGCACAATCGGAGAGATCTAAAAGCAATGTACACCAGGCTTAATTTTTCAAACAGGAGTGTCTTGGAGTTGTCTAACTTCTCATCAGGGAAATATTTAATTCCAGAGATTAAAAACTCTGTCTGGAGACTCAGAGGCAAAATGTAATGCTGATTAGCATTTGTCTCAAAGACTAATTATTCATACTGTTCCCCGTTTAGGGAACATACTTCTTTCAAGACTGCGCATAAATTTGTGCCCACAGATGTCTTTTCTCCTCTGATCAATACCCATTAGTTGCAACTTTCCCTAGATCTCAGCAACAAGGGCATCCTTTGCTCTGCAGGACAGTGCTAGGTGGGACCAGCCATTTGAAGTCAGCCTCACCCCAGTTTTGTACCCAACCCAGCCCCAAAGCCCCTGCATACCATTCTAATGCTTCAGGTGAGGACCAGGAGCATGAGGAGGTACTTGTCCATGTCTTTCCCTCCTGCCTCCCCTTCCATGCAAAGGAATGGGCTCCTAGCTCAGAGGGAGATGCTTTCACCTGCAAAGCAGCATGAAGCAACGCTGGGGAGGTGGGAGATCCATGCACACAGGGCGAATTTTTAACTAACATGCCTAGACCAGTGAGACAAAACTAGCCTTAAAAAAAAGCCCTATAAGACTACACACAGCATTTTGCATCTGTTTCCTGAAGCTTGTGTTCAGCTGGGCTCTGAACTCCCCCAGGAAATATTTCTGTTGCCTACGAGCACTTTAGGAATGGTTTTGGACACTGTCTTTTTAACTGGTGAGAGCTGCCGAACTGTGTCACATCTCCCATACTTAAAAGCTGATTTTCCACAAGTGCACGTTTAAAAGATTCTTTCAAAAAATCCCCTGGCCAGCTAAATTGCATCTGCACTCTAAATGTATGGTGCAGACATGCAGAGCTGTGGGTGACTAATAGGTATTTAAGCTAGCTATTATTTTCTTCTGCAAACAGTGGCAAACCACAAATGCTAGTCATACGGGATTTCATTAGCTCACGTGCAGGAGACTTAGCACTCCAGACAGCTGATGCACAGGGAGAAATTCCAACTCTGTATCTTGAAAACGAAAGCCCTAAATAAGCTGTTCTGGAGAATGCCAGCTCAAACCCATCTTCTGAAGGGTCAGTTGACTTCCTGGCAGATCTCCAGCATGAGTGGGTTGTGGGTATTTGAATGCTTTGGCTGCAAAAGCATTTTGCATCCCTGCTCAGCAGCAGGGTACTGGGGTGCAAGGTGGTGGGACCGTGCAGAGACACAGCGCCTTCCCCATCCTCAAGACCCACAGCCTTCTCACGTGCTGCCTTTGCCTCAAGCAAGTGTCCTTACAACATCACATCGTGTTTTCGGTGGTGTGATGGTAGCTGTGTTGCACTGAGAAGCTGCGTGTATGGTAAGCTACATTTGCACCAGACTCTGGCCAAGGCGAACTTAGTAATTTATCCTCTCATTTTGGACAACATCGTACAAGAGGTGATGAATTGCCCTGAACTCCATGGGTGTTCTGGGACACACGTGAGAACCAGACAAAAGGATGTCTTGCCTCCACAGCTCTGAAACTGCTTGGAGATAAAGAGGTAAAGACAGGAGACCTCAGGAAAGCAGCAGGAGCTGTTGGAGGAGCCAAGGGATGGATTAGTTTGCATAATTCATTCCCACACTTCAAGGGGAGGCTCAGGAGCCAAGGTCTCCTCTTGCTGAAGTTGCTCACCTCCATCAGCGCGCAGCAGAGCCATGATCAATCACGGCCGCTGCAGCTCCCTGGTGACATTTCTAAGTGTTCCACTGAGTGGAGATGAATTAGAGACGGTTGCAGCGTAACCATGGGGTGCCCAGGTCTCCCTCCCGGGCTCCATCCTTGCTCTCCTCCAGACCACGCTTCCCAAGACAGATGGGATCAAGGAGATAAGGCTTGTACATAGCGGCACCAATCCTGATAACAAGCTATTAACAAGAGGTGCTTTCAGACTGTATCACTTTTAACGGGAGACTGACAACTGCAGAGTAAATAACATAAAGCAGATAAAATCCAAGTGTTCCTCTGTCTGCACAAAGCACTGATCGCAGCCACGGGGCAGCGCTCAGAGAGCAAGCCAGATGCTAGAAAATGCAGCTTTGTGGTGTGACCCAGCACACACTGCCTCTACCTCAACCTTTGCCTGCCTCAGTTTCCCCTGTCTCTACAACAGCATGATACGAAAGGCTTTGTGAAGTACCTGGGGAACTTTGAGCTGAAAGTGCTACATAAGACCCAAGATATTGCTTTAGATTTCTGAGCTACTGCACATTTATGTTGATGGCTTCCTTGGGATGAGTACAGGAGACAGACAGCAGGATGGCCAGTTGGGATTTGGCCCTCAGAGCCTAAACATGCCCTGGATTTCCTGTGTGCCCATTTCAACCCTGTCGGTAGCAGCTGCCCTCTGTCAGCAAGGAGAAATCCTCTGCCAGGCTCGTCTCTGCACACAGTGAACTCCCCGGGGCTGCAGCCGCTCATCGCTTTCTGCTCGCCCAACCATCTTGATCTCAAGAAGAAAGCCTCCAGCTGCGCAGCTTTCCCTCTCAGCTCTCCTTGGAGCCTTGGCTGCTGCAAGGAAAGAACTGGAGAGCTGCCTGTGTCCTTTGCTCCCACCGAGGGCAAGGACCGCTCCCTCTTGGAAGCGCCTGCTCGTGGCAATGCTTCCTCAGGGGCCACGCTCCCCAGTGCCAGGCACAGCTCCTAGCTGCAGCTACTTTATTTTTAACTGGGTTGCTATTTGTGCTGCATAATGCTTCTGCAGATCTCAGGGCCTTCCGCTCTGCCCAAGGAGCTGTCAATCTGCTGGGCAGCTGTTTGCACATCTGGGAAGGAGGGATGGAGCCCTTGGGCTTGAGCAGCCCTAGGATGGCGCAGTTTGGACGCAGTGCCCTCTGTCATCCGCTGCATCCAGCTTGAGGGGACCTTTATTTGTCACCAGCGTTACCAGGGCCACAAACCTGGCACATGGCCCCAGCGTGGAGAGCTAAAAATACACCACTCCCAGCATGGCCCTGGGAAAGAGTGGGATTCCCATGGCACAGCCAAAAATGCAGGAAGCACAGCGGCACCAGGGCTTCCATGCAAACCCGCCTTCACCCCAGGGCGGATGTGGGTGGGGGTATGCAGACAGGGGACCTATAGGTGTGTGTTCTATAGGGCCGGGGGGTGCAGCGTGTATGGGATGGGGAGCGAAGTGGGGAGAGGGCAGCCTTGGGGACGGCTTTCAGGAAGAACACACAGCTCCGCTCTCAGCTCAGATCAAGGGGTGAGCCATTGCCAAGCCACAATGCGAGCCACCAAGCGAGGAAAGAAAATGGATGACATCTGTCAAATAGATGATGATGATGTTGCTAATTGGGGTGGGGGGCTCGACTCGGTCTCTGCACAGGAGGAAGCAGGGGCTTGGGTCACAGGCAGTGGCATTTCAGAGAATGCACACTCATTGCCCAGCCATTGGGTGGGCATGAGGGCGCCCGTGCTGGCCAAGACTTACTTTGTTCAGGAGCAATGTTCTTGCCAATCTGAGCAATACAGGATGATGTAAGTGTATCATCCATTATTGCTATTTTCATTTTTGACACATGAAAAAATTAATTTTCTTTTAAAAAGTGATGTATGAAGAACCCAGATTTGCCTGAATAATATACGAATCTCTAATCTGGCTGTTACCCTTTGTCTGAAGCATTAACATTAGCAAAAGGCAATTTAGAATGATTGCTTTTAAGTTGTAAAGCCAATGTTCAATTAGAGCATGAAATGAAAGACTTATCACTAGTACTGGCACAAAGATTTATTCTCAAAGTATTTCCTTTCAGCCATAAAGATGCTGGTTTTGTCGAAAGTGACACGTTTAGAACAAGCTGCTCTTGTCTAATATTACTATGAAAAATGGTTTGGAATCAAACATTTTTCTATTTAGGATAATGAGAGCATTTTGTTAAAAATTTCAACGTTGCACTTTGAATTTCACCTACTGAGTTCAGTTTGAGGAAAATCCCATTGCCATGGTGGGTCCATGGACTGTAGAAGATATCATTCACCTTCTCTGCCACATCTTCTGCTAGGTCAGCGGTGGTGGGAGCTGCAGTAATACTGTGAATGCTTTAATGACCAAACAGAGCCCCCAGCAGACCGCCAGGTGTTTTACAAGGGTAATTCCCATTTTGTTTGCTCCTTTGGATGGCCAACATACCAGGCTTTCTAGTGAGCTCTCAAGGGAGGCATGGGGAGGGATGGATTTGTGAAGATCCAGCAACTACAGCAGGAAAAACTACATACAGCCATGGGGTTTCACTGGGGAAATGAAAGAGAAAGCAGTGACAAACAGCCTGCTGGTATGTCAGGTTGTTACACATCACACAGGGCCCTTCAAGTGATCACTTTGTCCTGGATATCGCTGATTTTCTGTGCTGCGAGCTCCCTGGGCCCCTGCATCCATTCAGCCCTGTGCTGCCCAAAGGGAAGCAGTGCATGGTCAGGCCACTGGCCACAGACTTGGGGTTTGCCCTGGGATAGGCACAGAGAGTGACTGCTGCTGAAATAACAACAAAAACAAAAGGCATTTTGGTGCTTGATGTGCTTAGAGATAGATGGAAGCAGTGATGGGGACAAGAAAGCCCCAAGCCACATGCTGAGGGGCAGCCGCGATCGGCCTGGTCCCAAGGAAGCTCGCCAGTACGTCTTGTTCCCACTCAGCACTATTAATTTGGCTAAACAGCCAGAACTGGCTAGTCGTCTGAGCAGAGCCCTGCACTGAATAATAAGCCCCGACGTCGAGACGCAAGGCATGGCCAGGGCGAAGCAGCCAGTGCGCTCTGCCAGCTGCCCCTCACTGCCCCGCTGTGCTTGACTCTGGCATTGCCACGCTCCTCTCCCCTCCGAAACGCATCACTGTCTCCCAGTTTCATCCATGTAAACAACATGCATGTGAGCGATAACCCACGCGTCAGCTGTCTGCCAGTGTAAAACAGCCAAATCCATCATGCTCAGTGGAGAAGCACTGACGCATACAAGGCAAAGGTCTAGACCTGAATTGCCACCAGGATCCTTTCCCTTTGGAAGTGAAGTTGGTCTGCTGTGCTTTCATGTGCTGGGGTTGGCAGTGGTTTAGTTTAATGCTATGATACGGCTAGGATTTGGAAACAGGAGTTGAAGCAAGCCAAGCGGGTATCTGCAATCAATCTGCGCCTGGAATGGACTGAAAACGAGCAATACAGCCTGGTTTGGTCTTAGGGTGCTGGTCTGGAAATCCCAGGGAAAAGATTAAAGGAGGACAAGGACATAATATCTCCAAGGGGCGTTTATTCCCACAAAAGAAATCACTGAGTTCAGTTATACAAAACTATTTCTCAAGGCTGTAGCGATTATCACCTCACTGAGATATTTTCCAGCTGCACTTTTCAAAGGCCTGGACGGATCAGAATTACACCTTGGTTCTGGGCAGCTTCTGGCAAAAGTTTATATTGCATCAAGAAATGGAAAAAAGTACTAGAAAGTTTCTTGCAATGAGAACATTTGTCACTGAGATGTTTCACGGAATAAACCCTGGGCATGGGACCAAGAGGAGTAATTGGACTGGCCTTGTTCCATGTTTAAGTTACTTGTCTTGGGCTTTTGAAATATGAAAAGAATATCAGGTCTTTCTTCCAGAGAGTGAGGAAGAGAGGGGCTGATGGCATTTGTATCTCCATATTTGAAGGCTCACATATCCTAAAGCCGCTGAAGATGCAGGAGCCGACAAGCTGGTAGATTAGTGCATGATGTGTAAAGGCAGCTGAAAACTGACTTCCATGCTGGGAAAGAGTTGTTCTTACCAGCTTGTACTGAGTTACGACTAATTGTTGAAAAAGGCTTACTGCTGCGGGGGAAGGAGATGTTACCGGGAGAGCAGGCTCCCCGTGGTGGCCAATGCATCCTCCCACCTAACTCCTGCCATTTGCTTCCAGGCTGCCAGATTTGTCCTCCTAGTTGGTTCAAAAGGGCCTCAAGGGGTGACAAACAGTGCTCCTGGTGGCACAGGGATGAGCCCAGAGATGGATGGAGCGATCAAGTGAGGTCAACATCACCCCAAGACAGGCACGGCCTACTTAAAATACTTCGAGCAGCCTTTCTGGCCTCATCTATCTCCCTGCTGACCATGGATGAGAGGTTTTGAGGAACACCATGGCTTTGCAGGCAGCACTGAACCTTGCACCCCACTCTTCAAACTCTGTGGGCAGTCCCAGCTCTGAGAAATGCATTGTCACAGGCTCAATGAAAACAAGCCTGGACATTGTAGCCAACGTCACACTCTCTGGCATGGGAAAGATGAAAACCTGATGTTTATTGCCAGCCTGAAAGCCCTGAAATGCATGTTGCCAGAGCAGGCAAGAACAGCCCAGCATGCTGTGCGGAAGTCACACTGCAGCAAGCAGTGATGCTAGCCTGGGAGTCATGCAAGGACAGTATCTCCAGAGAGGCACATCTCTGCACGCCCAAGGCCCAGGAGAGCCGACAGAGATGTTTCCAGCATGCCTTTTGCTGGCTGCTCCTCTGGGCCATCCATCTGCCACCTTGGTCCCAGAGGAGCTGCCGAGGAGAGGACAAACCCCAGCTCTTTATGCACAACCCCCTTCCCGAATTCCTGACAGCTTCTGAGGAATGTTGTAAGGATCAGCATATTAAAGACTGCAGCTCGTTGATGTTGCATTGCCAGGTAGGCAAGTCCTCAAGCATAGATTAATTGCCTAGCTTCTGGAGGTAATTAAAGGGGATACAAGCCCCCCTTTCAGCCCAGATAGTACAGACCACTTGTCTCAGCTCATGCGGCTGCAACTGTACAAACCCTCTGCCTCCTGAACTCTGCCAGTGAGCCGAGGAGGATGGATTTACACAATATTTGTTTGCCAACAGAAGGTCCGCCATCAATATTTAAAGCTGAATGAGTCTCAAGAGTAGAGATGAAGAGCCCTTCATAAGGCAGCATCCATCATTTTGGTTTTTAATTTTGCGCTTGCTCACTTGCTGCACAGCATTATATGCACATCGGGTAAATGAATAACGGATAAATAATTCACCAAATTGCTCAACCTCTTGATTCTCCCAATCATTGCTGAGCTTGGGCATCCAGCACAGGGATCTTGGCCCCCCCGGTGGGTTTCAGGTGGTGGTACATTACTTTATTCACATCGATACATTACTCAATGCTTCTGAAATAACCCTGATAACAGCACAACACCGCAGGTGCCCAGCCAGATCTGCAGAGGCACATCAACACCCCTCATCCTATCAATGCCTCTCAGAAGCTCTGAGGAGTTCCAGCAGCCCCTCAGCAATGTCTCTGCTCACTCGGCCCATGCAGCCAGCAGCTGACTCCCATCCTGGCATCCCCAGCATGCTGATGGGTACCAGCAGAGCAATGGGAAAGGACCCTGGGTCTTCTTGCTGTAACATCAGAGAAATCCTGGTCCTCTTGAAGTCTCTGTTGAAACTCCAGCCAGGCAAGCAGAAATATCTGCCTCTGTGGCTGTGTGCTGGGCCACTGTCCAGCTTGGGTTTTACAACTCCCTTCTACTCTAACACTGGTCTGGGAGTGCTAGAAGTTAAGTGGGATGTCAGTAATGGAAGTAAGGAGGGTTTAGCATGTTACGTGGACACAGCCAGAAATGCACTTTCAATTGCAGACACCACACACACAAAAAGCCAATTTCCTCCATTAGAGGTTTTCTGTGGTTGTTTCTGAAGAGCTTGCAGCGAACCCCCTTGCACCCCCCCCAGAGATAACACAGCTCTGCTGGTAGAGCCCTCGGTATACTGGGGAGAGCAAACCCGAAGCGCTGCAGAACTCCCCAGCTTCTCCTTCTGGCTACCAGATACACAGCTGAGCTGCTTGGAAGAACCTTGCTCCCAAGCCCCACACCAGGATTTATGTCACCATTTATGGTGACAAATTGTAAACCACCTCCCTGTTTTTGGTGCAAAGAGTGTAGCAGTTCCTGCTGGAAAATGCTGTATGCACGAGAGCTGACTTTCCCCAGCAGTGATCGGCAGGCTCTGAACCTCTCTAAAGCAGCTTGTTTTGTGCTGACAGCTTTACAGCTACACCAGGACTTCTGCAACCTCTGTCCCCAGGGGGCTAAGCAGGCAGTGCCACCTGCTCCAGTGCAACCTCAGCCTCTCTCTGCCTGCAAAAGTGCTGATCTGACATAATGGCCACAATTCAGGTTTGCTCTGGCTACAGATCTGGTTTGTGAGATGTCCCCTTGCAGCTTTGTGCATTCCTGGGTCGCTCCAGGCTGCTGAGATGTGGGAGCTCACCTGCTCCATCTGGTCAGGACCAGCCAGTGAGACATGGCATTTCTTAAAGCTAAGAGACTAGACCCTGTGCACCCAAGTGGTGGCAGGTGCCACCAAAACACCCCACCAGGAAAAGCCATCACCCTGTTCAAGTCCCGGGAGCCAGAACCAGCTCCGATGCTGCAGTTTTGGTGACGGGTTACGCAGAGGTGAAATATTCAAGGGACCAGTGCTAAGGCAAGGAGCAAGCTGGCACTGTGGCAAGAGGGGATGATCTCAAGCTCTGGTACAGCCTGGCTCTGAACTGCCAGCGGTCACACCATCAGGAAGCCATACCCAGGAGCCCTGTACAGGCTCAGGGCTTTGCAAGCATTCTGTTAATTTGACAGAATTATACTGTCAAATACTGTTTATACTTTGTACTGGGGTTAAAGGGGGGTACAAGTGGATATAGGGGCAGTTCACTCCTGTCATGTCCCCCCACAGCTCCAAGAAGAGAAAGGAGAGCCCAGCATCAAAGCAAAAGGTGACCAGATTCCTCTGCCTCTCTGGTTCATTTTGTGATGACCTTTAATAATTGCAGAAGGGGAAATAGGCTGGTCAGTTTGCATTAGAAATTCACTCAAGTGTCTGGTGCTTTCTCTGGCTTATCAAATCCAAGCCGCTTGGATGAGCCCAGTGAGCAATTAGTGCTACAACCTACAGCCAGAAATTTTAGAAGTCCATTTGCATACAGTTAGGAAGGAAAATGTTGATTAATTTGTTCTGATACACTCCAGTAAAAAAAAGCTCAAATAGCACCAGGGAGCTCAAGCAGATATAAATTGCTTTGCTCAAGATAGTAAATATTGCATCCATACCTCCCTGTGTGTTTTAAAGACATCTTCATGGACTGTGCCTGTGTGGAAGAGATTTGTTTTAATATTTCACCAAGGAATGCATATTTCATCTGTGAGGTGCTTGTGAGGGAGAGATATTTTATTTTGAAAAGCTTCTTCAGCTGTGAGGAGATCAAATGTGGATGATACACAGACATGCAACTGCAATAAGCCAGGATGCTGCAGCTGCCCTGAGATGCGATTAAAAATGCACAGGGCAGGAGAAAAAGAAAAGAAAAAAAAAGAAAAACCCAAGGAGAACAAGAAAGGCAGAGCAGACGATGCCTCAGTGATGAGGGAAATAAGGCACAAGCACAGCAATGAGCCTAGAGCTTCTCATCGCATCCCCCTAAGGCAGGATGACAAAACTGTAAGACACCTGGACCAGCTGATGGCCTCTCATGCAACATTAGCAGCTGATATCACGTTTTCTCTTTTCCTCTAAGGCAGGCAGCTTCAAACTTCAATTAAATTTTTGACCCTCAGGGAGGCAGATTCAAGCTCCCTGCTCTCATGGAGTGATTTTTACAGACCACCGAGAAGTCACCAGTGGACTGTCACAAGTTGCAAGTGTTGGTGCTGAGCACAGGATGCATCCCAGTGAGGGTCTGGGGGCCCATCCCTAATGCACAGTGCTGCAATGAATGGTTGTTTGCAGGACTCTGTGTGGTGCTGGCTGATGTTCTCCCAAAGGTATGGTCTCCTCAAGCCTGGGGGCTATGGGAAAGTCTACATTTTTCTTAAAACAACCAAGTTTCACACACTTGCAGAAACTGAAGGTGTGAACAAGGTACTACCTAACAGTCCCCGCAGCCAATACAGAAGAGCCCCCATTTACTACTGTTGTCACCAAACAGCTGTCCTGTTCAGGGATACTTTGACCCAGGAGGTTTCTTGCAGCACCAGGGCTGCTTGAGTTGATATTCCCACCCTGAGCTGTGAAAGCCATCTCTCAGGAAGGTTTCCTTCCTCCTGAAGCTCATTGCTGCAGCAGGCTGCAGCTCCATGTGCTCAGCAGCCTGCAGAGCCAGCTCCAAGCCCAAGAACACCAACAGAATCTTTTTTTTTTTTAAGTGACAAGTGATAGGACAGGAGGAAACAGACTCAAGGTGCAACAGGGGAGGTCTAGATTAGACATCAGGAAGAATTTCTTCACAGAGAGGGTGGTCAAGCACTGGAATGGGCTGCCAAGGAACTGATGGAGTCTCCATCCCCAGAGGTATTTAAGAGATGTGGCACTAAGGGACATGGTTTATTGATGGGACTTGATAGGTGAGGTTTGTAGTTGGACTTGATGATCTTGAAGGTGTTTTTCAGCCTATATGATTCTGTGATTCTTTGTTTCTATCACCCATTGTGACACAACACACTGGTGCAGGAGGGTGACAAAACCACACAAGACCCTACCACGGCTGCAGCTCTGAGTGCCAGCAAAGCTGTAAACCTCAGCTGCATGACTAGGAGACAGAGGCCCACTCTGTGTAACCAGCAGCATTTCAGGGGGAAAGTTAGGAAGACAGCTTGAAAGCAGTGTCTTTTAAAGAGCTGGCAATATTTAAAGGCTGTCTTGAAGAATTTAATCTATTTTTTTTTGTGTGTGTGCTGTGAGCTGAGTTCTGCTGATCTAAATCCAGTTCAGCTACACTTCCACAAACCTGGTTTAGCTCCACACAAAATCTGGCCTTGTACCCTTGGGAAACATGGCTCACTATGAAGACAGGAGGAAGCATGTAGAGGAGAGCAATGTTATGAAAAACACAGAGTGTTCAGTCCCTGTGCTTGAAGGGTGCAAAATCCACATTGTTGTGGATATCCCAACCCTGGAGGTGTTCAAGGCCAGGTTGGATGGCATTTGAGCAAGCTGGTCTAGTGGAAGGTATGCCTGCCCATGGCAGGGGAGTCGGAACTTCATGGTCTTTATGGTCCTTATGGTCCTTTCTACCAAAACCATCCTATGATTCTGTGATTCTATGACCTCTCAACACTGTCCGGAGAAGATAAAGGGGCTTGGGCTGCATACTGGCTGTGAGGATGAAGGGCCTCGCAGGGTACAAGGCCCCCAGGCCAGAGGAGGCGGCTAGGCCACAGCGGAGGCCGGAGGGAGCTGCCCTCACCTCCACGCCACATCACCCCCGGTTTGTCTGGAGCAAAGAAACCCTTCGGCACATCTTGCCTCTGTTGGACAGCTCTGCCCGCTCTCCGACGCTGATTTATGGTCTTCTTGTCCAGCTGCCAGAGGAGCCCTTTATACCAGATAACTTTTATCTCAAAATAAGCCCTGGAAAAATACCACGGGCTTTATTTGTCATTCGCTCTGGGAAAGTTTTGAGCTAATAAATAAAGCTAAGTTATTTTAAAGAGCAGCAGCTTTCCTGAAAACTTAAACTCAAGGCTCTGACAGATACAACAATACCTCCATTGCCTAAATACCCGTAACCTCGGTTCCTGCAAAATTAGGTTTCTTAGGCTGCAAAGAACAAAACTTTGCAAATCAAATTGCTTCATACTCATGTAATTAGCAATTATCTCCCTGGTGGAAAATGATTCCCCCACACAATATTTGGGTGAATCATACCCAAGTGTTTTTTCTTTTTTCTTTCTTTCTTTTTTCTTTTATTTTTTTGTGCATGTGCACACACACAAACACAGGATCTTGGCCAAGTTTTCCCCTCCTGGTTTTTAATGTCCTTCATTTCAGTACAATTCAGACCAGAGGGCTCAGATCTTAAGCCACAGGAGATTTCCAAGTGCTAGTGTTGGTGTTAGCAGTCCCACTGCCTCACTGACACTAAAAGAAAAGTCTTGTATGGGTCAGGAACATGGTCCTGCTTCCTGACGTGGCCATGGCAAGACTTCTGAGGACAGCTGAAGAGTTCGTGTGCCGTTCTGCACTGTATACAGTGGGGCAAAGAGGTGGGAGCATAGCTTCCCCATGAAGGTGTGAACACGCAGGAGGCCACACCATCATGCAGGAGAAGGACCCTTCACCGTGAGCTGGGTTTTGCACTCTCATTTTTGCACGATAGATCAGAGCTGTCACATCCTCTGCTAGGACTCACTTTTTCTTCAACCTCACTGAAGCAGATGCTGTGTGAGACTCCCCTCTAGGAACACCTCCATATTTCTCCTTGTTCTCCTGGCCTTGTGGCAGCAGATGAAGCCTTTCATCACTCTCCCAGCTGGAAAAGTTGGCAGGATGATTAAAAAAGGAATGGACCTTGGTAAATTCACCCAGTGATGTTGGCCAAGGTTAATCGAGTCCCCCTGCTCAGGACGCTAACGAAGCCACAAGCACTCAATGCAGCCATTAGAACAATGTATATCTGTATATCTACACACATATCTATATTCTGGTGGCAACCTGTGGAGATTTGGGCTTCAAATCCACTTAAACTCTTGAATTGATTCAGCTTTTAAATCAGCAAGAAAAACACGAAAAGCTAGACCATGTGATAACATAAAACACAACTGCCTCCACCATCCTTTGAAATACATAGCCTTAGGACTTTGCCCTGAAAGTGAGGGTTTAGATAGACTTTGGATCTAATCCAGGAGCCCTTAGTCACCCCTCAAAGGCAAAATCCCCATGGCCCTGTGAAGCAGCATAGTATATGTGCCCGTGAGAGAAATACAGAGGGGTTCCCCTTTTCTTTTTAGACCTACTGAGACAGGGACCTGGGCGGGCAGCTGGAAAACTGCCTGCCACCCAACAGAGAAAGTAAATACAGCTCTGGCAGGCAGGGCTGGAGGGTGCTTGTAGCAGGACCACTTTACATGCAGAGCCGTCCCGAGACTTCATTTGTCTGCAGACTGCACTGTCCCTTTCCTATGTCATTTCAATGCACAGCTTGACCAGGCCAGCTCACTTTAGGATGCCGCCAGCATTTCTGCTTCCTAAGTGAATGCTTCACTGGGTACCTAGTGCTTTTTGGTGGGACTGGTTTCCCAGTTTGAAGGGAACTGTGACTATGCTGAAATGCAGAAATTCTGAATTCCACCCCCAACACACACATTGCAATGCTGCTTTGGGATAAAAAAAGCTCATAGTCTGTTTTTATGTTCTCTTTCCCCTTTACACTATTTAACATTGTTTCACAATGGCTCAGTGACAGCATGCATGATACACTCCATTTCTCCCAGCATGGTAAACCAGAATTTTATTTACAGAACCATTAAGAGAGCAGCTCCTCGTGCTGAATGAGATACCAGCCCTTGCTAGAGCAAAACACTCCCCCCCCCCCCCCTTGCCTTGTCATCAGATAATTTGTCACAAAGGGACTCACTGAACCTGAAGTTAGATTAAATTTTTTGTGAAATCTTCATAAAAAGAAGGAACCTGGCTCCTCTCAAGGTGAGTCTAAAGCTGAAAGGCTACAACAGAAGGTGAGCAAAGGCAGTAGCCCTCATCGTGTTTACTGAATGGGCTACCACTCATCTTACTTCAGGATGTATGAGGGTGGCCAGCCATCTCCACTGCATCACGTAAAACTTGCTTGTGTTGTTTCTGGCCTCCTTAAGGATTCCCAAAGATGCTGTCCACCCTCCTGTGCTGACAGAGGCTATCTGGATCTGCAGCAGTGGTATCATTTCATGGCCCATCTGGAAAAGTAGGAGCTGGCCCATGAACAGCTTCACTGGCTTCAGCAGGCAGCAGTGATTTACACCCTGCAAAGAGCTGGCTCCTGGGAGGGTTAGCAGAGGGGAATTAGATCTGCTTACATGTTTGCTTATTTGGGTTTTGGAAAATGTGGCCTCAAGGCTAAGACTTGCCCAGTGCATCAGACTGGGCAGCTGCTCTGTGGGATGGGCAGCCAATGGTGCAACCCTGAGCCCTGGATCTGCTCAGCCTCACGAGCTCGCTGGCAGAGCAATATTAGGCCTTAGACATTTTGGCTCCCTCTCCTGCCTCCTTGCACAACAAATTCTAACAATTGCTTTTTCGGTGTACAAAGTGGCTTTGTGCAGTAACTGGATTAAATTTTGAGAGAGGGTGAGCCATCACTGGAGTTGTCTGGTGTCAGAGCTGGAAATTTGAGGAAATACCTAAGAGCACTCTGTGCAGCAGTATCTAGTGTGTAGTTCAAATGGCTTCAACCTGGTAGAGGCCTCACAAAAGGGTGACAATGACAGCCAGTGATCAATAGTTAAAGAGATCTGAGAGAGGTCAAGGCTTCAAAAACAGCTCGGAAGTGGAAAACAAGGAGGAAGAACAAATGGTCAAATTTCATGAGAAAATGCTCAACAGCAGGGTGCCATACAGTTGCATGGGAGGATATACAGGGCTTTGTAAATTCTTTAAAATTCTGAGGAAAAAAAACATATACACACATCCCTCCATATACACAGATGTATACATACACATGCATATATACATATATATGCATATTTGACTCAAGCTTAGAGAAGACTGTTGGAAACTTCAAAGGCACCTGCAAAGGGTAAGGAAGTGGGAAGATGAAGTCTGCAGAAATTAATGCAAAGCAATGCACACATTGATGGGGAAAAAAAAAAACAACCTGCACCTACATGCCCTACATTGCAAATAAGCTGTAACTGCTGGCGAAAAGGACTGGGTTTTGCTGCAGTCAGCCCAGTGAAGAGCTCCTCTCTGAAAAGAAACCCTTGGACATGTGAACAGTGGATTGAAAAAAATAGCATCAAACCAGCATGATACCATTTGGTAAATCCGCAGGGAGGGCACATATTCGCTTTCTGTCATTCTGCCCCAAAAAGGGACAACATCAGTAACAGGGTGACAACTGATTAAGGGGTGTAGACATTTCCATAGCAAGACAGGCTGCACAGAGTGGATTTGTTTAGCTTAAAGATAAAGCAATATATAAAAGGTCTGCCTGACGCTTCTCATTTATCCTTCCTTAACAGAAGAGCAAGTGATCTCTTGGAGAAATTAAAAAGCAATGGATTTAAAAGCAACAAAAGGATTTTTCTATTCTTACTCAAAGCATGACAAAGTATGGCAATAACTGACAAAGTATTTTTGAGGTCAGGAGATTAGTAGGATTAAACAAAAAATGAGATGTTTAGGTGGAAAATGCAGTTACTTTAAATGCAAGTTTAGAAAAAAGCACGGTTGTTGGAGGGCCCATTAAACACTGAAAGTAAGTTGAGGTCCGGAAAACTCACCTGGCAGAGTGTACCCAGAGTAAGGAGGAATTCATCTGCTCATTTAGCAGAGGCTGATCTAACCCCAATGGCCAAGAGCTGAATTTGTACTAAGAGGAGCCTGAGGAATCCAGATGGTGATTGGAATGTGTAAATGTATGCAAATAATTAAGACAAAAAAAAAAATTGCTATTTTCTGCAGACAGAAAAAAAAGGTTGAATTTGCTGGATAATGGGAGTGACGGAATCTGCTTTCTCTGGTCCATGTAAGACTCAGCATAACCCTTTAAGTAGGGTTTCCCCTGGCTCCCAGTGGATAGGATTTTGACCATCAGCGGTTTTTATTCTACAGCAACCTTATTTCCCAGTCCTCCCTCCCTGGGTCAACTGCTCTCAACCTTGTGCTTCATGGCTGTGCACTTCAGCCAGAAGTGATGGTTTGGAAATGAAATTACTTTTAAGCTGCAGAGGGCAAGCAGGCAGCCCGTGTGTGCTTCCAGAGGTCATGTCTTCCTGACCTTTCCGATGGGAAAGTGCTCTCTAAACCTGCTCACACCCATCTCCAGCAGGTTCAGAGCCTGAAGAAACTGTTTGCCATGGTGTGGGGGGGTGTTTCTGGAGTAAAATAGTTTCATTTCTTAGCTCCATCTGCCCTTGGATACATCCATATTTTCCCCTCATGCCACAGAAGCATCATTAGACACCCAGCCACGCTACCCCCCTGCTGCAAAGTCCTGGATGTGCTTCCCAGCAAGAACAATGGTGACCACAGCTGGTGCAGGGTTTTGGAGCCACAGAAGCAAAATTGAATTTTGCCTGGTACAGAACAAGGGCAGCCAGGGCTTGGGCAGGGCAATTCCTGCAGCAGAAGAAGGAGGGGCCCAGAGCCCTGCTGCTCACTGGAGCTGGTGGCTAGCTCCCTTTCAGTGGTCCCACCAAGGAGAAAAAGACCCTAATGCCATCCCCAGCAACTGGTGTGGGGACCATCTCGAAGGGGACCTGTCCAAGGTTTTGAGAAGGAATGCAAGGTGCTAGGGGATGAGCCATGTGTGGCTCCGACCCAGTCCAGCCACTGCACTGGGGAAGGAATAAGGGCTGTAACACATCCCTGTGCAAGTCAGTGGGGTATGGGGAGGCCCCCTGCCTCCCTTCCCTTTGGGGCAGGAGCAGCAGCTATGGCTTTGCATCCCTAAGCACGTCCATACGCATTGGACATGCTCTCCTACAGCCCCAGCCACTATTTCTGTCCCCAGGCTTGCAGCTTCTTCCAGCAATGCCATTGTGGTGTCCAATTAACTCATCAGTTGCAGGTTCATGAGCTTTGGTGGTGCAAACTCTCAAATGCATAAATAATAAATAGGAAAATTAACATGTTGTCTTTGTTTCTCTGCTCCTTTCAATTGCAAATGTATCTGGTGCAGGCACCTTGGTGTACACACACACGTGTGTGTGTGTGCACATGCACAGAGGGTAGCAAAGTGCCTGCACTCCAGTTTGATTAATTCTGCATTTGGTGAGGAGTTCAGTGGCAAAGCTGCACACACAACTAGAAAATAACACTGTCTTTAATAGATCTAATTTTCATTAATCTTGCTGCTTCTCTCTCTGCCTCAGCAAAGAAAGAACCGAGGTTAATCAAAAAAAAAGGAGTCTCTTTCGCAGAGCTGGTGGGAGTTCACAAAGGACGGCGTTGGTTATTTTCCATATTCCCCTGGGGCCCATGTAGGAACAGACATTTAGTCCAAACTATATTACTTGGCTAACAAGATTTACAAGCAGTTTGAGATAATGCAATCATTTCCAAAATGAAGGAAAAGCATTCTCTAAAAAGTAAAGCTGGGAGGAGTGAGCCGAGGGCTCATTTTCTCAAAATCCATTATGTGCAGCCTGGGCTTTGCGTTTGTGAGTGTGTGTGTTGCTTTCAGACTCTGAAGACTGATTTAAAGACAAGCTCTATATATTCATCAGTAGCCTTTATCTGCAACATCATTCTTCATCTTCATCTGGATTTTTCCCCTCCCTCCGTCTCCCATGAATCTTCCACAAGCAAACAGCAAAATTGAATCAGGCTGCCCAGCTTCGCCTCATCGCTGCGGCGTGTTACTCCACGCGTTGTCAGCAGCGATGCAAGAGCAGAGCATGCATCAATAGAAACAGGAATGCTTGGCTAATGTAATAACGCTCTCGCAGACGGATGCCTGCTTTGCAGCGTGTCAGATCCCCAGGGATCGCGCCCACTCCTTATTCACCTGGAACTGCGGAGTAACAAAATTAGCTCTCCAAAATGATCAATGGCCCCTTGGCCATCACAGAAATCACAGAAAGCAGAGATGGAAAATCCAGCTGCATCATCCTGCTGCCCTCCTCCTCACCTACGTGCACACCCATGCATAGACACAGTCTGAGCTAACTGACCAGGTGTCACCCACTGCACGGTCAGTGCCTCCTCCCCAGCCCATGAATTTGCACTTGTTCCATCACCCTTGTTACGCATCCTGCTAGGTCCCCTGCCAGAAAGCAACCTTGTCCCAGCTCTGTCAAGCTCTGCATACTCAACATTTCCACAGTTTCACTGCTTTCTTCATGCCCGTGCCCACGACCAGGGTCCTCCCAGAGCCATGCCCTGAGCTGTGCCCGTGTAGGCTGCTGAAGGATGAGGAGATGGTGGTGGTCATGGTGCAAGGAGCAGGACAGCTGATGCAGAGGAGCTCCAGGTCAGGGAAAGGATGGTGTCCAGTGCAGGAGAGAATCAAGCAAGGTGTGGCAGGAGGAGCAGAGGGAATAGCAAGGGAGTGAACATTGTTCCCCCCCCCCCAGTCAAAGGAAGGAGGCACATCGGAAATTCTGTGTGGCTTTAAAGACAAACAGCCTTCATGCTCTTCAGGTCTCACGTGCTCAACAAGGCTTGGTAAGCACACAGGCTGTTTAATATTAAAAGTGCTATTTATTATTTACACAGAAAAAAAGCACATGCTAAATAGTGCTTCTAAGACAGACGCGCCAAGCCTGGCCCCAAAAACCCTCCCTCGCTCCTCCCAGCGAGGCCAAGAGGAACAAACTCTTTAAAAAAGTCTGGGAATACATCCACCGCCGGCGCGGGCGTATGTAGGTCACGGCAATGCAGCGGCGCCCGGGGCCGCGGCCAGGCTGGGTCACGCTGATTCAGACCAGCACCGCGGCTGTCCTCTTCCCCTAAGCTCTTCCTGCACACGCAGGCTTACACTTGTTGATGTGAAAATGGAAACCACAGCTCCAGAAAATGCATATAAAATCAAATTGCCCCCAAACACCCTGCGGAGACAGTGTCTCTTCATGACCAAAAAATGTGCGGTTAGCCCCCAAAACCAGCAGCAGAAGTCTACCAAGTGGTTTATGAGGGGCTTGATAAGTAAGTCAGCCCAGTCTCTGGATCACGCACTGGACAGATCATTTCATTTCTCTGCTTAAGCAGCAGCCCATCTGCGAGGAACCATCCCTGCTCCTCACATCTCAGGGGACTCGGATAAAAGGATGAAAATAGCTGCTAAAACCTGGTGACACAAGGCAAAATTTTCACTTACTCCTGAAAGAGAGGAGTTATTCTACATGCCTGATGTCTGTCTCTGGGGAGCACTTGATATGCACAGACGTGCAAGACCCTGAATGGACACACAGCTGTGAATAGCTATGCCCCCAGATTCAAAGACAGATTTGGCCTGAGGCGCTGCCCTATACCTAGTAAAGCTTCACTGATTTACACCCCGTGCAATGCTGTTGAAATTCAGGGAACAAAATATCTGCAAGGAGGCTCCCGCACTTGCCCTGTGGTGCAATGAGGCCCCGGGTGAACCCACGTGCTGTGGGGCGCAGAAGCTGCAAGCACCCCCTCCTCTGACCCCATCCAGCCACCACCTCTGGTCCATCCGTGCTGCTTCCTAAGCAGAGCCACCCTGGCTGTCTGCCCAGCATCCCTCATCTCCCAGGATTTTTCCCCAGGCTATCTCCACTCTGGTTTATCTTGAAAGAGCCACAGTCGTAGACGGGTCCCCACGTAACCTACTCCCTACTTTGAATTACATGAATTATGCAGACACACAGACAAGCCAACAAAAATCTTGCCTTGCTCTCCCGTGGGATTTGGGTCAGCATCTTTGAAGTGTTTGCTTGCTACATGGAAACTTCTGCTGCACATGCAGGATCAGCCCTGTGTGTGCAGGATGCATTAAGTATCAGGCACCTGCTCCCTTGCAGTTTGAGACACAGAGACACTGAGCAGGATGAAACCACCCCCAAATCTTGCTCATCAAAGCAGTCTTAATTAATGAATTGCATTTGCAGCAAAACGTATAGATATGTGGAGCTTGCCAGGAGAGCTGGGGCTTTCCCAGGGGTGCCATGGCTGGGACATGTGTGTGACTCAAAGACCAAAAAGCCAAGGCGTTTCCATTCTGAGCCACATCTCCCAAGGTCTCCAGCACCCGGCTGCTTTCCCAGAACTTGCTTTAATTTCTCAGGAATGAAGGGAGGGAGGGGCGGGTTGCAAGGAGACCTCCTTTATAGGGGCTGCTTTCTGGCACTACAACGGCAGATTTTCAGCTTCAAGGCAGTCACAGCAGCAAGGGAGGCAGGGGCACATGGACTGTGCCTAATCCTGCACTGTCAAACACCAAACACGCCAGGCTCTCCAGCTCTCTTATTTCCTAGTTTATTCTCCCAGGCAAAGGCATTGGCTGGTTTGCTCCAGAGTAACTCCTCTCCAAGGCAGGTTGGGAGGCTGTCCCAGCTTCCACCAGCTGGGTGATAAACCAGGATAATAATGTGCTGCAGCAGAGCAATTAGCAGGGTGAAAGATAGGAAAGTGGAGCAAGGGAATGAGCATGAATGAAAAGCCCTTGCTTTCCTCGAGGCAGGTCTATGTTGCAGGTCCCTGAAGCACAACTGTGTCCCCATCCCTGATCTCCATTTACACCGGCACCCACAGGCCTGCTCTTGCCTTCTTCCCTGGAAGGTGACAGCGGCTGACCAACAACAGCAGTGAAGATAACAGGGGGCAAACATATTTCTCCTCCATCTGAATGCCCTCCCACCAGGAACAGTGGGGGATGCAGGTGGGTTTCTTTGGCTAGCTGCTTCAGGTATGGCACAGGGGGCTGCCAGGGCCATAGAGAAACCAGGCTTTATGAGAGACCCCAGCCCAAGATGGAACCTGCCAGACCAGGAACAAACCCACACCATCCTCCTGGAAGGCTTTGTCCTCCTGGAAGGTTTCATCCTGACTGAGAGGCTGATGCTGGAGTGGTCACGGGGTCAGCAGGACTGCCTGTTCTCATGGATGCAACAAGTCCCCAGGCAGTTACTCCAGGCTGATGGCTCGAGATGTTACAGCGGGTTGATGTAGCACAGCTTCTTGCTCCACTTAACACACCCCTTGCTGTGCTGCAGAAAAAACAAGCTTTTGCTATAGTCCGTAATCAACACTCCTTCCAGCTTGCAGGACCTCTTCAGAATGGGATGCCTGTCATGTCCCCCTGGTCACCAGTCATACATACCCTGATCTCCAGCATTTTCTGGAGCCATGCTACACTCGGCAGGCAGTGGTGCTTGCTCTGTGCTGGAGGAAATTCCAGGCAAGGACACTTTGCAGAAGTTATGGTGGTCAAAGCTATCTTTCCCATAGAAAACCAAGCTGCTTCAGAGAGGTGCATCTCAAGCTCTCACCAGTGGAGTCTGAACACCAGCTGGATCTGTTTGTGTGGGAAGCAAAAAGCAAACAGGGAATTTCTCCCTCTTGCACTGAGGGAGACCGCGAATATCTCCCTTGCAGATGGCAAACTGCCAATGACTCCCAAACATGCTGTGGTCTGGACCATGCTCAAGAAACCATCCCGTCACATTAATAGCTTCATCAGTTATCAGTCAGCCTTTTTTCTGTCCTGCCTTTAGGTCATCAAAGTACTGAGGTGCTGCTCCAGAGGGACTGATTTCCTTCCACAACTGTTTTGCACCCATCTCTTCTCCCCAGCTTGCTTGTGTCTTTGCCATCCCCAAATGTTTGTGAGACCTAATTGTCCAATTCGAGGGCGTTTATGCCAGAACCAGCAATATCTGGCATCCTTCGTTTTTGACCCTGAACAGGACATGCTGCAGCAAAACCAGATGAAGGACTCTGGTTAGACAAGTCAAAAGCTTCTTTGGAGCAATGGAAAAGCACCCATTTTCCATGCTAAACTAGGATTTGCACATCTGTCTTCAGCGCCTCGCACAAGGAATTATGGCTGCCTCATCGGCAGGATTTAGGGCTGCAGTCAGCTCAGAAAGATCACAAGGCTGAATTTACTTTCTGACAGAGGCACTATTTTATTACATCCTCTGCCTTGAATATATATGCCCTTGGGTATATATGCACCCAAGGTCTCTTTGGGCAGAGCTCAGAGAATACAACTGAGTGAAGATCCTGGCCTTTTCCTGAGCAGTTAAGCTTCCTGTCCAAGCACAGTAGGATTGATGGCATAAGACATGCCAGAGAATAAGTTTCCTCAGTTGTGCAATGTACCAATTTGGGTCTAATTTGCCCTGGCTGCCAGCTACTAATACGACGAGTACTTTAACCAGACATGTTCTTAGAGTGCTTCCCTTGCTCATGCGTGCTGAGCTAAATGGTTGCACACTGTGGTTGTGCATCTAAAATTATGGCAGCTGTTAAACTGAAGGCAGAAAAGGAAGTTAGAGCTCAAGCAAAAGTCTGCCAAGTTTCTAACAAAATTCAAAACACAGCAATATTTAAGAGTGTACATGAAGCCAGCATTTGTCTGTGTTTCAGTCTGCCTTGAAATCCCCTGAGCAATCAACCCACGTGGAGGCAGCTTAAGGAATGGAAAAATCAGTCACTTCTATTTCTCATGTCTTTTTTAGTCTGCAAAGTACAATATGCAGTGGGAAAATGAGATCCAAACCACTTACTCGGCAACAAAAGCAATTTTGGTTGTTTTCAACTTGCGAAAACCAATGATACATCTTCCTAGGGCCTCTCATGACAGAAGTCCGTGGATGCTTGACCAAGTATGCAAGCTGACAGGTAAAATTCCCTATCCTCAAATTTGAAAGTTTCTCAGAAGAGTGAAGTTGTTCACTAGCTCCCCAAACGATCCCTCATTTCCATTCTCCGTGGGCACACATGCGATCTGGGAGACTCGTTCACAAGTTTAAGTAATAAAAAAAATCACTTCCTTCCACCATTACAACTGCAGTTCTAGCTATTCAGTGCTGCACTCCCAAGCACAAGTTGTTTGGCTCAGCTGCTACCACGGCAATGTGCAGAACAGAGTATAAGGACTATGCCATAGCTAGTTTTGCCTAGGTGGTGGGGAAAGCTTCCTATACGGCCTTCATCCCAACCCTAACCAGTTTGTGGCTATGAGGAGGTCCACCCTACTATAAGGGGAACAAGCTCCAATCCCAGGACAAGGTGAGAACTTGCTGTTGATAACAACCTAACATTGTGGCCAAGGGAGGCCCAAGTCTCCTAAGCAATCAAACCTAGATCAAAGAAAGTATTTGGTGTGCAGAAAGCAATAAGACCAGTTTACTAGCTACCAGAGTTCACATTTCAGCTGCTTGCTTTTATCAGCTGTAGTATCAGCTCACATGATTTGAGAAGTACTGTCCTACAATCAGATACCTCTGCTTGTGACAGTTTTGGCTCTGTATTTCCTCTCTGAAGAACTGATTGCCCTTATGGTGAGAGTTTTTACCAGCTTTCCTCTTGAATCTAAGGGATCTGGATCCTTAATCAAGGCAGAGTAAATCACTGCATTTGTGTAGCATCCACTTGCTTCTCCAGCTTAGGGAAAATTTCATTATTTCCTCTAAATGTCCAAAATTCTCTTCATAGGAATAATGTTACCATCAGAGCTGTCCAAAAATGTCTTGTTAGAGGTTTTTCCCCCTATGAAAGTTATCTTGCAATTCTTTGCTGAAAATTTCAGACCCTCACCATCCTCGAAAATAAAATGAAAATCACATTTTAGCTACCTATTACATTTATTTAAGTCCTCACTGTTGCTGTTTCTTACCTATTGCTTTTACTTCCAGCTTGTCATTAATTTTTCAAAACTGTCAATAATGGAAGGAAAAAAGGTGAAACTGCTCTCTCACTCCTTTAGTTAAAAAGACCCTCTAAAGTTGAAGAATTTCTGAAACTGTATAAAGTTACAACAGCCATACATTTACATTTATATTTGCTATATATCAGAAATTTCTTCCCACAAACCCAAGGAATTCTGGAACAGATGAAGAGTAGAAAAAGAGAAAAAAATAAGAAAGAATGAGAAGAAGAAAAAAAGAGTAAAGAATTTCTTCCTCAACCTTCCTTGTGACTTGACAGTCACCTATTGTACTGTCTGGCAAGACAGAATAAGAGCCAGAAAGTGAAAATGTGAAGGTTCTAGGTTTTGGGTTGTTTTAAGAATTTTTCCTGGGTTAATCTAAAATTTTCTTTTTTTTTTTTTTTCAGCAGTGTGAGGTTTTGTATTTTTTCGATTTTCCTTTTTTTTTTTTTAACCAGCCCTACCCTTCAGACTGCATAATAATTTTGTCTGTTTAATATTTCTCTAGCTCATCTTTCATTTGCTTCCAAAAATAGGGCTCAGCACTAATTATTTCTGGTTCTGGGAATAATTAACTCAGACAAGAGCCCTCCCCATACACAACCTGCCTTGCTCCTGCCCACACATCGCATTGTGTCTACTTTTATCATGTCCGAACACAGTTCCACGATCTTTTGTGCAAAGAAAATCATAAGAAACAGGGTGCCATCTCCTGCCCTGGTATTTTGGCTGCCCTCAGCTCCAAATATACCCCAAAGCCTCCATCCTGGTGAACTTGTGTCTCTAAGGACATGCTACCTTATATAAATACACGAAGGAAGTCTAGTGGTGGGCAGTTTCCTAGTTACATGGTATTTGTCTTCCACACCAAGCATCCATTTACCGCTGGAGAGATACGGAGAATGAAGGCTCTGGGGCATTATCAGCCTAAGTCAACACACACTATTAATAATCATTAATTCTGCACTGCCTATTGCTCGGCACCCCCAGCTGGATTAGCTCTGTTTTTTGCATCCTAGATGTACACATGCTTATTACCACACCATCTTTACAACCAATGCAATTACTTGGCAGATTACTAAATGCTGCAGATACGGCAGAAAGACTTTTCTTATCTCTTGAACCATCACAAAACCTCCCGGGCTAAAAAAACAATAATAAAGTAATTGTCACAGAGATTAACTAATTTTTTCCCCTATATGTGCTTGAGTGTGTGCTTTTTTTCCGGTTTGCACATAGAACTGCCCTGATCGTTCTGGTGGTGCCAGTGCCAGGCACCGTTTCTTACGGTGAGAGGAGCAGCAGGCGAGCGCCTGCCTGGGGACAGATCCTATCTGCGGGTGCAGCTGCTCGGGGCAGGACTGGAGAAAGGTGCGGGAGCGACCGGCTCAGGTAGGGATAGAGGGAACTGCTGCCCCATAATCGCCAACTCCTGTCTCTTTTCAGAACTTGACTGAATAAGTTTGCCTGCCTTTAATTCCGAAACACAATATTTACAAGTCCTTTAAACGGTCTGAATTAGGAAGGAAAATAGAAAGAAAAGAAAACCTGGAATAAAGACAAAGCAAACAAAAATGGTTTTCACAGAAACCTTCTGATACCTCTCAATGTCCCTTGCCAGACAGAAAGATAAAAGCTAAAATCTTGAACTTTCCTAATTCCAACATGTGGCTGCCCAGGGAGGTGGTGGAGTCCCCATCCCTGGAGGCATTTAAGAGATGTGCAGATGTGGCACTAAGGGACGTGGTTTAGTGATGGGACTCGGTAAGTCAGGTTGATGGTTGGACTTGATAATCTTGAAGGTCATTTCCAACCTAGATCATTCTGTGATACTATGGGCAGAAAATCCTGGCTTTGCAAGGGGGCACCAGGGACCCACACTGCTGTGGCCCATTGCACTCTGTATTTCTGCTGCCCAGTGCCCTGCCTGTCCTGCCTGATGAAGATGGACCCTTGTGATGATCAGCAAATAAATACTCACAGGTTTTCAGAAAGCCCCATATCTCCTGCATGCATGGCTTGGGGTCACCAAGATCCTGGGAGTGGAGGCTGCCTTGTTTTTTACTTTATAATGCACATTAAGAGACAGAGGCTGACTAGAAGGAAGTGCTAGTCAAAACAAAAACAAAACAAAACAAACAAAAAACCCTAAATGAGAAATGATTTACTTTGCCCCAAAACCATGAGTTTCTACTTGGGGTTTGGTGTGGTGAGGAGAGCTGAATTCAGCTCAGTGAGCCTTTCAGTCCAGCAATAGCAGAAGTGTATTAGAAAAACCGATGAATGTCCATTGGTCTCCCTCGAGAGATGCCCAGCTATAAAAGCCCACAGTCAGGACACAGCTGTTGTTTCTCTCCTCCTGGCTGACAGCCCCCCCAGTGGGGGGCTGAAAGGCAGAAAGCCCACCCCAAAGCCCCCCAGCTGGCAGGGCAGCTGGAGCAATGATGCACTCCAGGACCTTCCCATGGGCTGGTCCCAGGTCCCCGTGCCTTCATTTCCCACCTGTAAGGTTGGGAGGGCAAGATCTGTTCATATTTTTAGGCTACACACAGAGGGACACTTCTGGGGCAGGAGCCCCCACGCACTCAGGTTCATTTCCATTCACAGAGCATCAGGCAAATAGGATACGCTGGATGCCGGCTCGAGCTACACACAGCAGGGCAATGATTTTCCTGGCTACCCTGACATCTATTTTTAAACTGTTGCATATGTTTCCTTTCATTACCAGTCACACTCATTTGCTTTGAAAGGAGGTTACAAATAAGGAGAAAGCCCCTCGTTAATTAAGTGACTGGATGGGTCTATGCCTTTGGCTGAAGAGATTTATTGCCTCCTCCCTCTCTTAGCAGCCACACAGACTTAAAGGCTGCACAAGGAAGAGCTGCTGAGCTCTGGTTTTGAAACAAACTGGGCAAACACAAATCCCATTTAAGAGACAGGATTGATGGCTAATTGTTGGCTACCTGCTTTTCAACCTCTTGGCCCCTTGGAATCAGAGAATCCCAGAATGGTTGAGGTGGGAAGGGACCTCTGGGTGCCATTTGGTCCAACCCAGGACTGGGCCCAGCACTCCAGGGGTGGCCTCACCAGCGCTGAGGAGAGGGAAAGGATCACCTCCATCAGCCTGCTGCCAATTCTTTGCCTAAAGAAGCTCAGGACACCACTAGTTGCCTTTGCAGCCAGGGCACGCTGCTGGCTCATGTTGAGCTCGGTGTCCAACAGGACCCCCAGGTCCTTTTCTGTGTGGTGCTTGGGGTTGTTCCTCCCCAGGGACAGGACCTTGTACTTCCTCCTTGTTGAACTTCATGAGGGTCCTGTCAGCCCATTTATGCATCCTGTCCATTTCCCATACCAGCATGACCCTCTGGTGTATCTGCTGTTCCTCCCAGGTTTGTGCCTTCTGCAAACTTGCTGAGGGTACACTCTGCCTCATCAACCAGGAAGGGAGGTCCCCAAAAAAGGAGGCCCTCCCTGCATCTTGCTGGTCACAGGTCAAAACCTGTCCCCTGTTCTGATGGTGCCTGGTTCAGGTTTGCTTACACTGGAGCATCAAAACTTGCTCCCACTTGGCATTTCTGAAAGCCACAGACACAGGCAGAACAAAGGGACAGAGATTTCTGGAGAGCAGCTCTGTGCAGAGGGACCTGGGGGTCATGGTGGGCAACAAGTTAACCATGAGCCAGCAGTGTGCCCTTGTGGCCAAGAAGGCCAATGGGATCCTAGCCTGCATCAGGAGGAGTGTGGACAGCAGGTCAAGAGAGGTGATCCTCCCCCTCTACTCAGCTCTGATGAGGCCACACCTGGAATACTGTGTGCAGTTCTGGACCCCCCAGTACAAGAGGGACGTGGAACTTCTAGAGAGGGTCCAGCGTAGAGCAATGAAGATGATTAAGGGATTGGAACACCTGTTTTATGAGGAAAGGCTAAGGGAGCTGGGCCTGTTTAGCCTAGAGAAGAGCAGATTGAGAGGGGATCTTATCAACCTCTACAAATACCTGAGGGGACAATGTAAAGAGGATGAGGCCAAACTCTTCTCAGTGGTGGCCAGTGATAGGACAAGGGGTAATGTGTATAAATTGATGCACAGGAGGTTTCATCGCCATATGAGGAAGCAATTCTTTACAGTTTGGGTGACAGAGCACTGGAACTGGTTGCCCAGAGAGGTTGTGGAGTCTCCTTTTCTGGAGATATTCAAAACTCGCCTGGATGTGATCCTGTGTAACACGGTCTAGGTGACCCTGCTTGAGCAGGGGGTTTGGACCAGATGATCTCTAGAGGTCCCTTCCAACCTCAACCATTTCCTAAAATCTCATTCTAGAGGCATGGAAAAGCGCAGAAATTACCCCACCTTCTGATAACCCAGACAGTAACTTCTGCCATCCTTAGAGTCAGTCCCAGCAGCTGACTTATCAGACAGGTCTCTGGCTGCCTCCAGGGAGAAGGCCAGAAAGTGCCACCAGGAGCTGGGCTTCCCTGCATGGTGAGAAAGAGGGAAGAAAAAAGGCAAAAAAAAAAAGGCCTAAAGGAAAAAAGATGTGAGGAATAATGTAATGGAAAGGTGAAAAAAAAAAAGTTTAAAACAAGCTTCAACAGCTATCATGGAAGCAGAAACTAAAACAAAATCCTGGCCTCCAACAAGGTGTTCAAATGCCTTGGTTCTGCGCATCAGAAGAACTCAGGCAGGCAAACCAGAAGGATGTTATTTGGAGCAGCTTGCTGGCTTTCCCTGGAGTTTAATAATAGCAACTGTATTTATAAGACTAAAATGTTTTTGTTAAAAGGCTAAGTAGTGGTATGTCACGCTAGTCACTTTAATTTAAAATAAATTCTAAAAGTTCTCACTGGAAAGGCTTGCAGCAAACTATAAATACATGCAATATGCAGATGGATTTTTTTGAAAGCAGATTTATTCTTCTTCAGAGACACTGAATTGCACAAGAGAGCAGCATTTCTGAGGCACAAATTTCCAGAGGCCCTGGGAGTCGGGATTTCTAACTGATCTTGCAGCGGTTATGCTTTTTTAGCCCTTCTGCATGAAGTGGCCGTGAATCCCTGGATTCCCATAGCATGGAGAGCATCCATCCCCAGCTCTGGGAGAAACCAGTGAAGGATGCAGGCGGCCCTTTTCATTGCATGCATCCGGCTCCTTTGCAAGCCCAGCATTTTGGATCCCAGTGGCTTCCCCGCTTCTTGTGCCTGCAGGGAGCCTCGCAGCGTTGACGATGGTCTTTCTTTGGCTCCTGAGCGCTGCTGGAGCGCGTGATGCCAGACGCGTGCGTTGCCCTAGCAGCAGTCCCACAGCAAAGCAACAGAGCTGCGGCACAGGGGGCAGAGGTCCGTGGCCGTGTGGGGGCTTTAGCCCCCATCCCTCCAGCTCACCGTGGGGCTGGGCAGCTCCAGGGCATGCTCCCCTCGAACGCCCTTTGACAGGGGCAGGGTTTTCGTTGCAGCGGTTGTAAAAGACAATGGCTGTGAATTCCTTAGAAGGGACTGAAGTTAGCCTGCTACCAGATAGCGGGAAATATTTATAACGATCACTTCCAACTGCAGCCTTTCATCTAAAATCTAAACAGAAAGCTGAAATCCCCAGGCCTGTAAGTTGATACCTTGGCTATATATGGTCAAAGAAAAGGATGCTAAGTCCCTAGCAATGAGATCCATTAACCTCTGTTAAAATTAACAAGCCCGCATCGTCAATCAGCTTCGAGGCATGATTGCCACACTGCGCGCAAAGAGCTCTGCTTTCCCAGGGATGTCTCAGCGTGCCGCACTCACCGCCGCATCTGCAACAGAGCCTGGAAATACACAGAGACGCCCCCCTGCCTCATGCCATCCTGAATTATAAAGCACTATTAACTATTGCAAAGTCATCGGGTGACCCACAGGGCTCTGGAAGTGCAGCACCACTGAGCAGAGGCAGGGCATTTTGCACGATGCTCACTGGCAAGGAGTGGAGGTTTTTTTCTGGTATTCAGGCTTGCAGAAATGGGATGGAGGTGTTTCTTGCCGCCCTCCTCTGCTCCTCGCTGAGGGTTTGCTAATGTAACACCACAGATGTCTGCTCTGTCCTCCCTTCCCCTTTGGCTGGCAAATTGTTGCCTACCTCCCAGCTTTCAGGTTTAGCATGATGCTGAAAGAGTCGCTGTTTCTGGCTTTGCTGTGCCATTGGGAGGGCAGAGACGTCACCTCTTGGGTGAAACACAGAGTAGGGATGCGTGCTCAGGTGGGACTGTGGACACATGGGCTTGAAAACTAGCGTGGCAGATATGGGGGAAGAGAATAGGTCCATAGCCCCTGAAGAATCATTAGCTTTGGCCCTGAGATATCAGCTGCTTTTTCTGTCACGCTGCTGAGCCCATGAACTCCATCACAGAGATGGTTTCATGCTCAGAAGCAAAGAGCTGGCACCTCTGCTCTCAGTCCACTGTGTGTAGGCTTTCAACAGCTCACCCACAACATTAATGGTAAACCAGTCAAATGGGCTTGCCAGTGTGCATTAGCCTGGAGCTGGAGCCCACAACACTTGGTTCTCATTGAGAGATCAGTCACTGTATAGGACATCCCATAAAGTGGCCCGACAGGCAGATGAACTCATGTTCCGCCGGGGCAACCTGCTTCTTTTTCACTGCACCTGAATGCCTCCCCCGCTACCAATTAATTGCTTGCAACTCAGTTTCAAGAAAACCGCAGTGAACATCTGAATTTCAAAAACAGAGATTATAAAAGAAAACACATGCTTCCTTTTTCGAGATCTAACATGCTGTCTCAACCTGCTTATTGTTACTGGGCAAACAGCAGCAAATTCATTTCTGCATATGTCCCTGCCATATGCGGTGACAAAACCACGAGAACCATTTCTATTTAAACACAAGCCCTCTTTTGTTTCTCTTTCTGTAACTCACGCTGTATCTCAGCAGAGCACAGTCACAAAACCACCAATCTCCCAGAATTTGATCTCAGTCAATGCCAAAGCAGCAGTACAGTCAACCGGCTATGCCACAGCAAACAGGGAGCTCGCAGGGCAGGAACAACCATCAGACACAGCAAGCCTCTTTGCAGTGATGGCAAGGAAGGAGACGCTGGCTTGAGAACTGCAATTTACAATAAAAAAAAACAACAACATAGCTTTTGCTGGTAATGATTATGTGGGCTGTATCACAGTGCATATTTGGCCACGGAAATATCTTGAGATGACAAAGAAGATGAAGACAGTCTTTCTGACATGCTGCTTTTTGCCTAGTTCTTGTGAGGGTGAGAGCGGAGCTTGTGGGGCAGCCCCTTACATCTTCCCCAGGATACTACTGGGGGGCCATGCAGGGTGCAGAGCACCCAACAGCGGCCCCCAGCTGCTCACAGCTCCCGCAGCATGACAGTGTACCTGCGAAGTCCCCAGCTTGCTGGGTTCTGCATTTATCCTGGCACCTTGTAGCAGATCTTCCAGGAAACCACCTGGTCAGGGTGCACAGCCTTCAAGTGACAGCATCTCCACTGCACCTCCAGACAGGCTGTCCGTAAGTCACTTCTCCTCACGGCTAAAAATACCCGTCTTGTATGTATCGACAAGTTTGCAGATGGGTGTTTATAGTTTAGCAGCTCCCCCCTCACCTTACCCTGCTTCTCCAGGACCTGGGAGCAGCACAAGGCCATGAAACTCAGAAAATGAGCAGGCGAAATGGGGGTGGAGGGGCAGAGGGGAGGCTGGGTTTGGGCACAGATGCAATAGGAGGAATGGTAAGAGGTGTCTGTGGGAAGAAGGCAGAATAGTGTTTTCCAGCCCTAGAGGAACAAAAAATATGGTTATGGTATGGTGAGACCTTGATGCCTACTGATCTTTCCCAGCTTCCCCACATGCTCCAGAGTGATTTTGCTGTCAGATGTGATCTTTTCTGCACTCCTCAGAAGCCTGGTTACCTCTGGCCACCGGCTGGATTGGTAGCTGTTGGATTTTCACTCAGAAATTTCAACAGATAAAACCCAGGGGTTTAGCTACAAGGGAGAAGTCTCCAGGTTTATCTTCCTTTATACTTAACTAGACTTTAAAAAAATGATCTGCCTTTGTCTGCAGCTGATAGCTCTGAGATTTGCAGAGAGCTCCTTTGCTGAAGGAGCAGCCGTGGAGCCTACCAACAAGAGCAGCCACAAGATGAGCAGCCCTCCTGCTTCAAGGCATTTCCAGCTGCAGCAGTCGCTGAGCTGGCTCCCCTCTGCCAGGCTGCACCACCCTTGCACCTCTTCTGCCAGGGAGGGGAATTCTCCATTCGCCTGCCAGGAGCTGCTCTCGCGACCTTGGCACCCGCGTGTACAGGGAGACTGACCAAGCAGTCTCCCGTTCCCCTGCCGATATGTTCTCTTTCCTCCACTCTGCTCCCAATTGACAAGATAATGAAGAGGAAGAAGTACAAGCCTGAAAAACGCATCTCTGGTGAGAGCATTTCAAAAGGCAGCCAGCTTCCAGAAGGCAAGAACTATTTGCCACCACATCAATTATGTACAGAAATGAGAGAAGGTGGCTGACAATGAGGAATTAGATAATGAAAGCCCTGATATAACTCATACCTCCACCTCCATCACATTTGAACCCCAGCCGATGTGACTTCACCTCTGCAGTGAGACCCTGGCATGTGGCCTGCCCAGCTCAGGAATTCTCTGCAAGTCTCTCACGTCGGTGTTGCAGCGTGGGTTCCTGCCTTTGAGAACGGGAGTAGGCAAGGGTGACATTTTATTTTGCCCCAGATGTCTTCTCTAAAAACAAGCCAAATATCCCTGTAAAATCTCTGTGATTCCTTCTTCTCTAGATTTTTTAAGTGAAAAACAAGTAAGCTTCTGTGATAAGATTCCAATTTTTCTCATTTTCACTGAGAGGAGAAATTGCAGTGAGGAACTCCTGAGGCAAAACCCTCAGTCAAACATTTCCCCAGGCTCAGCTGTTGTAGGATTGAAAACCAACACACCTGTACAACACCTGTCCCCCAGGGAGGTAACCGAAATGACCTGTGCAGGCCATCTCGAGCATCTTCCACATATGTAGCTATGTTGTGTGTGTAGTTTAGAACAGCCGTGAGAAGAAGCCTTTCTTTGCAGGCTATCATTGGCGTTTAAAAATTGATGGCCTCCATCTCAATGTGACCTGCCTGCAGCCAGCAAACAGAACCCATGTTGAAGAATTAAACCTTGCTCAGGTGTAAGGGTCACTTGGGCTGCTTGGACACACCAGTGGGCAGAGAAGATCCCCAGGAGACATGAGGTGGGCTTTCCTGGGAGGGGTTCACCAGGCCTGGCAATGAGAGGAGGGAAACCCCATGGGCAAGGGGCTCATTGCAAAGCTCATAACCTAGTTGGTCTCAGCATCCCCTTTTCATGCAGCAGGTTCACACCACTCTACTGCATTAATGACACATAGCTCTTTCTGTGTTAGAAGTCATTAGTGCCGTTGTGCCGGGGAGCTAACTGCTGCCAAATCAAGGCCCCTGCTCACAGCAGCTGGTGCAAAGAGAACATCATTTTGCTTCATTTTTAATGATCCAAATGCAAGCCTAAAGCTACCCGTGTTCAAATGCGTTAGCAGAGCTCACCAGTTCCCCTCTAATTAGTACATGTGCCTAAGCTCAAGAAGAAATAAATGAATAAAGCTCATGCCAGAAATGAAAGGGCGCCATGCCCACTCCCCATAGTTGCTGGTGGACATCACCACCATGCTCGGCTCTGGGTGCAAAGCCGACATGCAGCTTTGCAACTCCTCTGTGCTCTTTTGCAGGATTTTCTGTCACATAACGAGGGTGCTAGAAGCAACTCCCTACTTGCAAGGAGCTGTTGTACAAGCTGCATGACATAATATATACCTTTTCAACCTACTGGCTTTCGCAGAGACATTGAGATGCTGAAGTGTTATTGTTTTGACTTCTGCCATGGTGTTTTTAAAACATTTGCTTGAAATCCAGACCCTGCTTAAGTTTCCAGAGTTAATGAATGAAAGTTTGGTTCAAGCTGCAACTTGAATTTTCTGTGAAGCAATAAATTAAAAAAAAATCACAACCCCTAACTTCAGTTAATTTCTTCAGACTGCCAAACTAATTTATTCCCTTGCAACTTTCCTCAAAAGTAAAGCTTTCTTCCCTAAGTAAATACTATTCACACAAATCAGTATTTTTCCCTGATTTTCAGCAAACTAATTTTAAACCTCTGCTCTAGCTGGGAGAGAAGGCATCGACACAATCTTAAATACGGAGCTCTTCACGTCACCTTTTTCCTTTCAGTCTCTCATGGGTACATGGATGTAGCCACCCACACAAAGTGAGGCTACCTTGGCACCAAAATGCTGACCAATAACAGGACAATTCAGATCACTTTAGCTCTCCCTTTCCCATGCACCATTTGAAATCAAGTTGGCCTTGACAGTGATTTTTCTTGGCAAGGCCAGAAGAATTCTCTTTTCATTATTGCTTTTTACCGTGGCTGCTAGTGCCAAGCCAGGGCTCTCCCTGCAAGCACACTGAAGATGAAACTTGTGCAATACCAGCTCAGTGAATTTAAGACATGGATGTCAGACTCATTCTGTAGCAAGAGCCCAACAGCTTTTCACGACTAGCTATTGCAAACACCAGCAGCCTAGCCTTGCTCTCATCTTCAATGGAAACATGAACTCAAGCATGTTGCAGCTCTGCAAGCACTCGGAGCTGGGGGGGGACACTCATACAAATGCAATTTTTCAACTTTTATCATGATTTACCTTATACTGCATTCCTGCCCCATCCCCACACATGAACTTCCCTGGTCAGTCTTTCACTTTGATTACTGAGGCACAGGCATACGCAACCCTTAAGAATACGGGCACCATGAGGTATCCACATCCTTTTTGGAGACAGCTACAGCTACTGTGCGAGCATGTCGATCCACTCATGCCAGGATAAAAGGACAGCAGTGTGAATTAGCTTTCATAGTATCACAGTGTCATCTAGGTTGGAAAAGACCTTCAGGATCACCGAGTCCAACCATCAACCTGACCTACTGAGTCCCATCACTAAACCATGTCCCTTAGTGCCATGTCCACACTTCTCTTAAACATCTCCAGTGATGGGGATTCCAGCACTGTCCTGGGCAGCTGGTTCCAATGCTTGCCACCCTTTCCATGAAGAAATTCTTCCTAATGTCTAATCTAAACCTCCCCTGGTACAATTTGAGGCCATTTCCTCACATCCTATCACTGTCACCAGAGAAAAGAGACTGACACCCTCCTTGCTGCAGCCTCCTTTCAGGTAGTTGTAGAGAGCAATGAAGCCTCCCCTCAGCCTCGTCTTCTTGCGACAGCACAGCTTTGTAGCCGAGCTGTGCAATGGTTGAAGGCGACAAACCTGCTGTGCCCATGAAGCAGCGGCTGAGCAGCATCACGCTGCCTTTGGTGTACAAGACTAAGCGCCTGTTTTCTAAGCCCTGAGAGCCTGGCTGTATTTTCCAAGCCTCTGTTTTGTATCACGCGCATGACAAAGGGTCCGGGTAAGCTGCTGTGGTGCTACCTTCTCCCTGCTGATGGACTCTGCTCTCCTCTCCTCCACTTTGCACCTGAGACATGGCCGTAGATGGTCCCAGCATTGTAACAGCATGCCAACAGCCTGGCCATGAGATTATGGTGATCAGGGCTGGGAATCAAAGCCACGCTCATCAGCACAGCCTGGCATGGAGGTGATCAATGTCTGCTCTCACAGGTCTCCTCCCTGTGCTGCCAAACCTCTCCAACAGCTTCCCGGGATCTCCACTAAAAATACACTGCTTCAGCTGCGTAATGAGCTCCCCAGGTTGAGTCTTTTACTGACTCCCTGCAAATCACTGAAAGGGCAAACTGCTGTTTCGGTTCATTAGCAAGTGCTTTGTAGAAATCTGTTTGTATATTTGCAAGAGACCAACACACTCATTCATGTTAGGCCCAGGAAAACTGATGCTGAGGATCCTCTCACCTTCCCTTCCAGCTCTGCAGGGTGGAGAACAGAGAGTGATTCTCCCCGCAAAACACAGCAAATTCTCCTTGGCACAGCAAGGGCCAGACAGGGCTCTCTGGATGCTATTCAGCATTTTTCTTAAAAACCCAACTCTGGGAGCTCTGGGATTCAACAAGAAATTTAATTTTCACCTAAAACACAATGAGTGAAGAACCCCCTGAGGGTTTAGCTCTTGGCACTGCAGAGGAAAACATCACCAGAAAACACTCAGGCAAATAAAATAAACCTCATGGCATTGGCATCACTTGCAGATCTTGTGAGATTTAAGCAACCAAATCACCAGGGAAGCTGTTTGTGACATTGCAAGTGTGACCCACAGGGTCTGCACACGGAGGAAAGTGGGGGCAAAGACCAGACAAGAGAGAGGAATACCAGGAGACAAAGTTGCAGGAAAGGGAGCTCTAGGCTTTTTCTTGTGCTTTTCAAACTTACTGCCTTCAGGCACATTATATTTGCTAATTAAAACAGGTATCACCTCCTTTCACACCCAAGGCTGAGCTAAAGCCTTCCTTAAGGGTTTGTAGTTGCTGAGGGAGAGGAATTTTAGAAAACTTCAGGTTGGCTCTGCAGTTCTCTGCTAGATGATACAGATCCATCCATGCTTTCCCTCATCATCTTTTTTACTACATTAGTACCCAGAAGCAGCTATGGGATAAAAGCTACTGTTGCAGCCCACAAAGCTCAGCTAGCTCAGAGCACAACAGCAAGTGTTTGAACACAAGGCAGGGAAAGAAATCTGCTTTCCTAGCTTGGAGAGGGCAAGGTAAAGGATCAGAGGTCAGGGGCTATTTGTGCTCTGAAGGCAAAGGAGCAGGGAGGGGAAGTAGTTGTGTTGGTGGCTAGAGCAAACTCGTGGGAAAATAACCTAAGAGAACCTTGCAGGACTGTGGAGCAAAGGGGAACATCGGCATGGTGCTCCCTGGAGATACCAGGAGGTCCCTGTCTGGCAGGCACAGGGGAAGGAGCTTCATCTCCTGCAGTTTGGCTTCTCTGAGCACTGGGGGAAAAGGCCACAAAGACTGTTTCCCTCCCTCAGGCCAAGTATCTGCAATCCTCTCCCATTTCCCCTATGTTTTCAGGATAGCCTTCTCTCCTCTTCGTCGTGTTTCCCTTGCTCCATGCTTAGGTGTCTGTCAGGGTCTGTGCCCAGCTGCTCAGAGGAGCAGAGCAATCCCATTTATCCCCCGCAATGGGAACAGGTTCACATTACCCCCTCTGGGTGAGGGAGGACACCACACAGAAATAAGGAGCTGGTATCCCAATGGAATTTTCCAAGGTCTTCTAATCAGATATGCTTGCCAGGTGAAGTTTAATATGCACAATCCCTCCGTCCACCACCACCTTCAGATCTGTTCATTAGCACCTTTGGGAGGGCTCTCCAAGACTGCCAGTTCTCAGGGGGCTGAGATGCGGTGTTTTAATTGTATATAATTAAATACTGCTCCCTTATCTAGATTTCAACGTTTGCTGTTGGGGCTTCAGTACCAATGCTCTCTTTCCTGCTAATTAGCTTCCTTAATCTGTGCAGCCTTGCTTCTTTCCCCATGGGGACGGGGATCTCCTGCAGGGAAGCTCGGATTGCATCTAATTATTAACAAAGGAGAGAGCCGGCAGGCGAGCACCGGCCCTGTCCCAGATACCCATTGTGAGCAAAGGGCCCAGATGGGGTGGCCACAGGGAAAATCTGAAGGTTTCATGTGTATGGACGCATTTGGTCTTTGCTCCATCGGTAGGTTGCTTTGCATGCTACCTCACCACCCATTTGCAGCAGAAGACCATGCAGGACAGAGGGCACCTGACTGAAGTGCAGCTCATACGATGATTTCTTTTGCCTGGCTAACACATAAAAACAGGAGAGAGAGAGTTCCCAAGACCCTGTCTGACCCAATCCTGTCCTAAAAGAGACAACACACTGCACATCTCCAGTAAATCTTCAACCAGTGCCTCTAAATTGACCTCTACTGTTGACAGAGGTCACCCGCTCCCCCGAGCTACTCCTGGGTGGACCCGTATGTACTAGGAAGAAATTCCTTCCTGTCTAGTTTGAATTGCCTCTGCTGTTGCCTCAAGACCCTGCAGACATAGATTGCACTTTACATAGCTGAAGGCTTAGATCTTCCCTAGGCTGCTGTCTAAATTAAACAATCTGAGTTCTCGCAGTCTCTCTCCTTGGGTCACATTTCTCAGACCACCAGTCATTTTCTGCACTTTCCTCTGGACTCTCCCCAACTTCTTCTGGAGTTCGTGAATATCTCTGGGATGACGTTGGCCTCATTCATTGCAAAAGCATGACATTGTGAGCTCAGATTTGGCTGCTAGCTCATGATGGCACCCCCTGCCTCAGTTGTTCCGCTCCCACTTGAATTTGCAGCCTCCTTTCATCTTGCACAAAAGACAAGTGCACAAAGCACTTGTCTTTACAGTGTCCTGCTTCCTCTCAGCCTATTTCCCAGCCCATCTCTCTAAATCCCCATCCTAGCTTCAATAATGCTTCCAACCTGTCCACTCTATCTGCACATTTAAACAACAAGCTTTTCTTTTCTGCTCCCAACAAGATCCAGTTCAGGATGAGCACCCACTGAACACCTTTTCACTCCCATCCGGTGCCACATTTCTCTTTTCAGACAGGTTTGACCCCATCACCATGCTGTCCCATTTAGCCAGCACTTCCTTACAGCGGTACTGGACTAGCAACATTAAAAGCCCTTCAGAAGCTGAGTTATGTGACAACCAGTGCTTCTCCCATACCCAAAAACCTGGCATAAAAGGAAATTAGGTTGGCTTGATAAGATTTGTTCTTGACAAATCTATGCTGGAGGTTATTCATCTCCTTGTTATCTTCGAGGTACTTACAAATAATGTGTTGATTTATTCTAAGCTCTTTCAGGTACAGAAGCAGACCTAATCTGGCTGAACTGCTGCTGAAGGCAGCTCTGCAGCTTGCCTGCAGAACTCACCTATGACCTAGGAAAACATGGGGACTGCTAGCAGCTCTGAGAGCCCCTCTGGCATTCCCCTAACAGCACGAGGCTAAGTGTCAGTATCCACTCTCACTCTTAGGACAGGTAGGTTAAATTATCTCCATTCTCGACCAGCGGGTTTCCTGGAGGTTGTCTTCTGATGGCTCCATGAGCACAGACTGAAGCACATCCAAGGAAAGAGATGATTCTCGGTGGGTGTGTCGTTCAGCTCTCTTCCCCTTCTCCCTCTTTACTGCTAAGGTGTGGGCAGGACATCTCTTTCCCCTCTAATTCTCAGCCGGCTCCTGCCTAACCTGACTCTGACCCGACACACACACGCTGTTCTGTTACACTCCTCACTACTCAGCCGACCCNTTTTTTTTTTTTTGTATGATTCTTTCCAAGTTCCAGGTCACTAGAGAGCTCGTGAGTCAGGTAAATCTCCTGTTACAATTCCCTCCCTTTCCCTTGCGGCAGGATCATTTGTGCCTGGGCCATTAATACTGACTTTGTTTATATTATTTTTTTCCCTGTGTAGGAGTGATATCTTATCCCCCTAGGTCCCATCACACATGCAGTCACTAAGGAGGAACATAAATTTCAACAACCAGGCCTGAAGTGTGAATGCAGATCTACTGAACTAAGCAAACGCAAACCCCTGTGCAGGCTCTGGTGCCAGGCAAACCCTGCTCCCCACCCGCACGAGCCAAAGCAACACGTCTCGTCTCAGATCCAGCCTCCTGTTCCCAGTGAAAGCAGCGTGTCTTGGAGCACAGTGTCTGCAGTCTCCAGGCAGGCACGTTTCTTGCCGTTATCTCTTGTGTGCTCAGGGGCAAGTGCTGGGGAGAAAGGGCAGGCACAGGCTGAAGGGCTGAGCCATCGGCACCTCAGAGCTGTAAGCTGCGTGGGAAAGCTCAGCAGCTAATGGGCTGTTTAGTGGATCAATATATTTCTACTCTGAACTGTTTGCAAAGGCCCAACATATTACTATTTTATTCTCCTAGAAGCAAGTAATTTTACTCAACAGAGCTGGGAAAAGACCTTCTGAGAGCAAAGAAGCTTCCTGACAATGATGCCATAAAATTGAAACCACCGTTAAAAAAAAAAAACAAAGGTAGTTTCATCTCCAACAGGCCTCTCCACTCTGGAGTCCTCAGCCCACCTCCATCTCTGTCCTTGGCGATCTGAGAGCATCTGCACTGGGACGATTTCCTCTGGAAAGGGCTTTACTCTGAAGGGGCAGGCATATGCCATCAGCTCCGTCTGTCTCATTCTAGCGCCCAGTTTGTGGGGATCCAGTCTGTGCCCTGGTTCTTCATCAGTGCTCTGTTTCTCGCTGCCAGGTGCATTTTATTGTCACTTGGATTGTGTAGGAAGGCATCCAGACACTATGGAAGTGGCACCATATAGGGACTGGACAGAGGAGGCACATGCTGGTCACCCTCTCACTTGCACAGCAGTGGGAATATTTTTTCTCTTACGCTAAGATATTTTTAAAACGCAGAATGCCGTTATTATTTGTTGTCACCCAGGATCCAGCATTGCCATTCTTGGAAGCCAGCGCGATGCCTCCAATGTCAGCGTCAGAAACATTATTAGTAGACTTTTTGATATCTCCCCAGACGTCCTCAGGCTAAATGGCGTTTATGACATAGAGAGGGCTGACCTTAACTGCAACAGTGCCCGTGACAAAGCAGAGAGCATACCCACCAGTTCCAGTGCGGCAAGGCCAGGCACCCGACCTTCACAAACACTGTGGCTGTGAAAGACTAACCTTTAATCAAAGCTCCTGACCTGAGAGTGCCATAGAGATAAGGTGGTTCAGCAAGACCAGACTGTGGGGCTGCTTCTGACTCAGTCGCTTGCCTGCCAGGTCCAGCTTGTCCTCTCTGCTTGGCTTTGGATGACGGCAGATGTTTCTCTGCCCATCTGCACAAACGCTTGGATGCTGGCTGTGGTCAGCTGTCTGCTTTTTGTTCCGTCGGTCTCGTTTTAAGCCCACAAAACTACTAAGTGCCATCCGCTGAGGTCAGACCTGGGGGCAAAGCGTCAGAGGGAAGAAGGCCTATTCCCAAGGCAGGGGCACAACTTGAACTCCGTACTTGCACTGGTGTCCTGCACACTTTCTTGGGTTGCATTTACCTCTCCCTGCTCGAGGATTTGCTGCAGCATAAGATCCCATGTGCACTGGAGGGAGAGGGATGGGTCCCAAAAGACCTGTGTGCCACAGCTGGAGCGAGTGTCACTGCCAGCAGCGCTCAAGCACGTGCCAGGGAACAAGAGAGACTGCGAAGGGTGACAGGGCTTCTCCTTTTCCCTGATCTCGTCTCCCCAACAAGGAACTGAGGAGCCCTGTTGTACTCCAGGATAACTTTTTCCCATGCCAACAGGCTTTGCTAGGATTGCTGCTTTAATTTCTTAAAACAAGCCTAGATCCTGCGTTTTATAAATTACTACAATACGTTTAATAGGTAGCCTTTTCATAAAGGAGCACAGCGGATGTGTACGCAAGCCCTGATGAAGCTAATAACTGCCTCTCAATGGCTTTCAGAGAGTTATTACATATTTAAGATCCAAGCTCCCTTAATCAACCACAGAGATGCAGCTGGCAGCGGTAAATTGCCAACAACAGCTCATTACAAATAAGGAAACATTGGTTTTTCAAGGACAAAAACTGTGTCAGTTCTTCAGCGAGAGCTAACCACTCTTGTCCTCACCCCTCTTCCCCCCTGTCCCCCCAAGTGATGTGCTGACACAACTTGCTTCATCCAATAACACAGCCTCACTGCCTAATCCCCTCCACAGGGGACACCATCAAATCAAGTTCCTAGATCTCATGCACTCACATAATGACTTATTTGGGCAAACAGCACAGACTGCATCCCGTGCTCACCCTCCCCAGGCAACCCACAGGCAGGGCTTGTCCTACAACACTGCGATGACTTGCCACAGGAGCACACCCACTGGCTTTGCTCTGGGGAGGACCAGGTCAGCCCATAGGACACATAGAGGCTCCACTGTGAGAATGCACATTGCGGGCTTGAGACCTGGGAATGTTTTTTCCAGCCTGTACACATACACATGGTGTCCATGTCACTCCATGCCCAGTTTGCATGCACAGGACAATACTGAGTGAAAGCCAGATCTAGTGAGGTGCATGTTCAGCCAGCTCTGAATGGGGCTACCCAGTGTGCAGCTGGAGGCTCAACACTGCACTTGCAGTTTCCAAGCTCAGACCTTTAGTGGTTCTCCTGAGAAGTCCGAGAAACTGAAATTCAGCACCCAGCTCTGTACGTTGCAGGGCTTCTGCTGCAGGCAGCATCTCGCTGTTACCTGAGGCCCCATGCAGCATTTCTTTCTCCATCCTCTCTGCAACGCACAGCAAGAAGAGGAGTTACCACCTTCAGTGAGTTTCTATCCTCAGACCAGAACAGGCTTCCTGACTGGTGAAGCCATAGGTACTGCGGACACCGACATTTTCATCTTGTGGTGGTGAATTTCCTTTTTCTCACGCCAAACACCTAGCCCCAAACTGCTTTGGTTTTGCTCAGTGTTGGAAGACTCAGGCTGCCCTAAACACAAAGGGAAGCCAAAATTCAGGTCAATCCCCTGAAGAAGAAAATATTTCAAGCTTGTTTGGTTTCTTCCCCCTGCATTGAGGTATCAATCCATGAAGTGCAAAGCAATGAACACCACAACATGGGCTCACCATTCATGGTTATTCTTCAGTTATTCACCCAAGAATTAGCTTTTAAGCACCTGCAGGCAACTGGGTGCAGAGGAAAGGGACAGGCCTGTGACCACCATGTGGTCTTATTTCCCTGGGTTATTCAGTGCAACTGAGACAAGAGCACAGCAGTTTAAAAGAGACACCCATGGGTGGAAGACATTAAGATTAACAAACAGTTTAGGAGCATTCAGGAAAGACTAAACATTGTGTGAACAGAGAGGAGAAAAAGAAGAGAGAGCTCACCCTGTTACAGCTGCATCTTTCCCCCCTGAAGAGGGGACAACCAGCTCTTGGTGTTCAGGACCCAAAGCAAGGCTGCATTTCAGCCCTAGGGAACTTCTCCTCCAAAAAACTCCCCTGCAGAGGGAAACAAGCCCCCGTGACATGCCCCAGCCTAGCGTGACACACATTCTCAGCTCCCTGCTACGGTCCACGGCCAGTGCCACCTCCAGTGGGATAGACCCAGGGCCCTGGGTGCTCCTGCCAAGGACCCAAGACCTAGATCCTGGTGGCCATGTTTGAACTGCATGCAAATCCCATCGGGGCAGGTGAGACTGCTGGCTGCAAGGGGAAAACACATTCTAAGACCCAAGCAGGGCACTGGAAGCCAGCTGAAGTAGAGTTTAATCTTTGTTTGGTCTGTTTGGATATCTCATGGTGTTCCTCCGGCCATTAACCCTGTGCAAGCCAGGGCTTGTGAGGAGATGCACACTGACCCACACAAACAAAGAGAGAAAGAGGGAATACAACGTGTTTGATGATGAAATATGGAAAGGAGAATGTTTGCTTGCTTCACTTTCAGCCTAGTTTACATCAGTCTCTGTGCCACATTAGGACGCTCCCCGCTCCTCGACTGTGTCCTACTGAAAGGCTGGCTGTGCTGGAGGTTTCATTTTTCCTTTGAAGCTGCTAGCCACAGATACAAAACTGAGCTAGAGAGGTTCCAGGGCTGAGTTAGGATTTTATTTTATTTTATTTTATTTTATTTTATTTTTGCTATTTCTGTAGAAATACCTCACCCAACTTCTTCTGGAGAAGAAAAGGGGAACTTAAAAAAGCAGTTCCACTTGCCCCCCCCCCC
>VXAA01007436.1:284057-299594 GCA_013399115.1 Anseranas semipalmata | reverse complement strand
CCCCCCCAATCTATATTTATTGACATCAACGTTTTTAAAGAGCTCTTGGGAGGGAGGCTATGTGATCTCTGGGGACATTTTCCATAAAAAACAGAGGGATTAGCTGTGTTTGTGTCACTGTTAGCATTTGACTCCTAGATCTATGCTTCCAGAGAAATGCCAAAGCTGGCTCGGACAAGTCAAATTCAGTGGGCTAAGAATTTCATTCCCTAAGCCCGAAGCAGACAACTTTTATAAAAACAGCTAAACCATGTGTTATGAACAGCAAGATGTATTAGCATAAGATTCTTCATGCATTTACAGGTGTAACTGTATAGGTGAAGTAACAGTATAATTGGTTATCTATATAATTTTGTGTAACATCTTCCTCACTGACTTTTTAATGCAGTAAAAACTTTTCTGCTCAGAGTGTGTGGGGGCAGACATCCGGAGTGCAGCTTGTAATAGATCGCTAGCTGCAATGTCAGCTCTAGGAAAGCTGCTATTTCTTGACCACGAAAGAACACGCAGTTTTCATACAGCTTTGCTGTCATATCTGGAAGAGATGCACCTCCTGATGTTTCAAGACAACAAGGAGAAGAGATCCCACCAGCTGGGGGAAAGATTGTTTCCTCCTCCAAGACAGGAGGATGGACTCCTTTTGAACTGTTTGGCATTCAATCAGGAGATAAAAATACACTGGCTAGATGAACCACTGACCTCTTTTATGATTACGGCACCTGCGGCAGACGGGTGGGCAAGAATAACCTGTAACTACATGTCTTACTAGTTCATCTTCTCATCAAGAAAGCTTTAATCATTAACAGAGATGCAAGACGAGGCCAGAGTCACCTTGCTGAGGATGGCCCCAGAGGAGAGGGTCTCTCTTAAACTTACGTCATAGCAGCTTGTCCTAAATGAATGTCTCGGAGCACCAGATCCCTGTGCAGCATCACCGAGATGCTGGCTTTGCTGAGACACAAGTCGGACATCTATAGCTTTCCCAGACAGCTTGGAATGATCTGTTGTGCAAACGCACCTAATCCCTTTGCAAAACATATTTATGTGCTGTTTCTTTCACTTGCCAGCATGGACACATCAAACACACAAGCTGTGCTTCAGGAGCAAGGAGCAGAAAAGCATCGCTCCAGGAGGCTACTGGGCAGTACCAGGATAAAGTCTTCCGTAGGGCAACCAACGTCTTCTCCATTGTACATCTCTATTGGTAGCATTGGAATGAGATCTTTGTTGAAATGCCCAGGAGAGGCATGGCTTCAGCACTTATATCGCTATTTTGTGTATTCTGGGAAAGGAGACATCAACAGATTGCAAAATGGGAAACTCTCTCTGGACTCTGAAAACAAATAACACGTTATGTAATTGGGCCTTTTAGGAGGTGGAGGAAGATCTCCAGAATATCAGGGCCCTCCCAGCACTTTCTAATTTTACTGGAACTTACCAGCAGCAAGCCCACTAATAACAGAGATTTGCACACAGTTTTCTTTCATCTTCCTGTCCTCCTGTACTTGCCCTACCTTCATTATTAGAGTCCCAGAGAAACATATCTTGCTCAATTTTGTAGAGCTGATCGATACAGCCTAGAATGGCAGAGCTGAAGAGGCACTGAAGACCTTTAGAAAGGGCAGCAAAGCAATCTCTTGGCCAGCACAGCATGGGAAATATTGAGGTTTTAGAACTTTAACTTTATTGAGTCAAATATGCTGCAGAATTGCACCATTTTACATAGCTGTGATTTAGCTGAAGCACAGCACTAACAATGACGTAGCAAACAGGCTTTAGCTCTATAATTCACGTATTGTAGTAGCACATCTTCTTTATCCCCACCAGAGCAAATTCTTCCAAGGAAGAATGCCTGTAAGCAGCACCTCAGCCTCAGGACCACACTACCTTTGTGCTGCAGGGCTGTCCTGAACTTGCACCCAGGCAAATAATGGACTTGTGGGAACTCTTCTGCAAGTCAGTTCATACCATCCAACACCTGAACATGGACTGTAACAGTTGTGTTTTAGATGAACACCTACTACCTGCCAGGCACATGGGCAGATGGCAAATTGTAAAATCAGTGCCATCCTTCTCCCAAAATACTAAGATATGTGTGTGTCCTCTCCCACCTGAATTGAACAAGCCCCTTGGTAAACACATGGTCCTGCAGCTGCCATCTCCTCTCACTCCATCCCCCAAGTGGAGATGGTTTAAAGACAATAGAGATATGATAGCAATGCCCTGGCATCTGCACAGAAAAACCACACTCAGTTTTCTAAGAAAGCTGTTTTCCCCATATCTTGCTTGGTGTGCACATGCAGATGGCTGGTTAGAAAAGGAAGGAGGAGGCTTGCAGTGGGGAGAGCACACCAGCACTCCCCGAGAGGCTGGGGAACAGCTCTGACAGGATGTGGCCAGCCCATTTCCAGCACACCCCCTGCTTGCTATGCTGTTGGCAAAACTCAAAGACCAAAAGGCAAAGAGCTCAGTGGAGGAAAGTCCACCAGCAGCAGCACAGCGGGACCCGGCACCGTGCCGGCAGAGAAAAAGCTGCATCATCACGCTACCCAGCCCCACATCACGGGCTGAGCACCAACAGGCAGTGTGGATGCAGGTGACGCCACACCTCTTTGATGAAGGACAGTACAGAGATCCCAGCCAGAGCGCTGGCTTCAGGACAAGGGGGAAGCCCAAGCCCCTCTGAGTGCAGTCTCAGAGCCACGTGTTTGGCCTGCCACGTAATCACGTCACATCTCAGGGGAACTGAAATCAAACATCAAGGTCTTCCTGCCGGCAGCCCAGTTTTGCTAGCAGTGAGTGACCTGGTTAAAAAGTAAAGAGCCTTCGGGGGATATCCTTATAGCCTAGTTCATTGCATCTCTGCAGACACCTTCCTGCTTCTTCCACAAGGAAAAAAATTCAAATCAAGTCAAATAACTGAATTCCTGTCTACTATGGTTATCTTTCAGGAGTGCAGATCAGGAATAATAGTATATCGTGTGCTCCTGACCATAACAAGAGCAACGTGCACATTCTGGCCTCCAAAATGCTGGAGCTGTGGAGTTCTTGCTCAGTTATTTCTGAGAAGTTGAAACACCAAATGTTGTAATACCCCGCCTAAGAATTACATCTTGCTGCTTCCAGAAGTTTTATGATTCTCTCTGCTCACATGGAGCAGGTACAAATAACAGACAGAACATAAGGCCCACTCTCCACCCTTGTCTTGGGTCTGCCCTGGCTCCTAAAAGACCAGCTGTACAAGCTGCAACACCCAAGCTACCTTTCAGTTCTCTCTTGACACAGCCGTGCCCTTTATCAGGGACCACTCCAAGTCCTACGCTGTGGTTTTGTGCTGCTGAGTCTACTGTTGGCAGGGTCTGGTCTACAGACACAGACTTCACTGCAGGAAGAGCCTGAGGCTGGAGCAACACAACTCCCAGCTCTTGCTCTCCTCTCATTTAAAATGTCTTTAAAACATACCCAAGGACAGATGTTTTCAACTATGATTTACGGGGCTGATTGACATTCTCTACATAATATGATAAACAAGGCTACAGCACAGTTTTTCCACCAGCCACCTAGCAATACTCAGGACTAGCCTCCAACAGCTTTCAGCTTCTTTTCTTTTTTTTTTTTTTTTTTATTTGCAAACAGGCAGACATGGCTCTAGTTGCATGCTAACCATGAAGCTTCTCTGCATGACGATACTTTTTCAGGACATGCATTAGATAGTCACCCAGGCCCACAGCCTTTAGAAAAGGAGAAGGAAGAGGTGACTTTCTCCAAAACCAACTCCCCTGAAAGGGAGTATCAGTGGAACAGGCTGTGGTCCAGTCCCAGGTGAGCTCAGGCAAGCAGAACTGGTTACCACAATTCACACTCTTGATTTAGACAGGTGATTCCCTAGGAATGGAGGTAACAGCCAGCACGGTGTTGTTCTCTCCTACACTGTAGAGCCCTCTTGGCTATAGAGATCTGCTCGGCTCGTAGGTAGAAGGTGGGAGCTGGCCTCACAAACCGGTTCCACCTCCCTGCTGCTGGAAGGGTGGAGTGCCCCCGAGTGGCTGCCACTCTCTGATCTGCTAGCAAGGCAGGAACACAGCATTTCAGGCTCCCTAAAACACACAAGACCATTCACGGCTTGCTGCAACTCACTAGCACACACACACCTCCAGTGCAGCTCTGGTAGCCACATGCATTTCATTCCAGGAGAATGGCAAGACTGTAAGTAACAAATGAAACCTTCACTTACACTATCTCATCATTCTGGAACTCCAGTTCCCCGCAGGTGTCTTCAAAGTCTTCTCCTCCACCTTTGGCCGAGCCTTCAATGGTTTTATAGGGCACAATAACATTTCCTCGTGCACCAGAGGTTCGCAACACTTTCACTTCCATGGTCCCCACACTCTCACTGACATGTGTTACTGGTTCCTCAAAGGTGAAGATGCCAGCGTGGTCATCGTCAAAGATGGTGACAGTGGCAGTAGATGGTGAGCCCAGGCAGGCAATTGTTGAGACACGACTGGCCTCAAGAATGCCCTCCTCTGAGGCCTCAGTGCTCACGCGGACATTGCTGAGATGGACCAGGAAATTCTCATCCTCCTCAAATATGTCGTCATCGATTATGCCAACACGGATTTCCTTCTGTGTCTCTCCAGGCTTGAAGACCACTGTCCCTTCAGTGAATTCATAGTCAGAGCCAGCATTGGCTGTCCCATCCTCTGTCCGGAAGTCAACGTACACCGTGTTGGTCAAGTCGCCGCCCCGGCGAATGATGGTCAGGGCAACGGTGCCACAGTTCTCCAGACACTGGTAGGTACCCTGCTCAAAGTAGAGCTTGCTGATGGGATCATTTTCTGCCACCTCACTGTTGACCTCATGCATGCTGACAGCTTTGCGGGCCTGGTCTGCAGCATGTCTCTTCAAGATGTTGCCAGCTCCTGTCATGAGCCGAGTGGCCTGGATGCGGTAAAAGGCCCTGCTCTTCTGCTGTTGACTTAGGACCTGGTAGTTGGCCAATTCTATAAGCTGCTCAATTTCCTTGTCAGGGTGCTTTTGTTTCAGCTCCTTCAGAATCCGAGCCATTTCCCTCCTGGCTTCCTCATCATCCTGGTCTTTTTCATCCACCTCCAACACCAGTGTCCCATCCAAAAAGTTCTCCACATGAGAATTAGCAACCTTTCCGTCCATCTCAATATCAGCTTTGGAGGAGGGCCGGTCACCCTCGTGCTCAATAATCATGCCTCTCTGTTTGCCAGCTCGGTATTTCTTGTAGACGTACTTGTAAAATAAAAGCCTCCTGTCAGCTATCCAGGCAAACACCACACAGATCGGGAAGAAGAAGAAGGTGAGCAAGCCTTCCCAAACCTCCACAACCCCAGGAGAAGACACAGATAAAATAATGTAAAGCCAAGTGTAGGCAAAGATGCTCCAGGCTGCTGTAACAAAAAACACTCGCAAGTGCTTGATCTTCCTTATCTCTCCATCAGGAACAACATAAACACAGATTGCAATGATGACAAACATGTTAAATGCAGCACTCCCCACAATTGTGCTTGGCCCCAGGTCCCCTGCTGTGAAGCCATGGCCACACACTTCGATAACGGACAGAAGGATCTCGGGAGCAGATGAGCCCAAGGCCATCAACGTGAGGTTGGAAACAGTCTCATTCCAGATCCTCACTGTGGTTTTGCTGGTCTCACCATTAGGCTTCTTGATGGTTATTTCCCGCTCTTGGGATGTAATGACTTCGATGGAGGACATGAAGCGGTCAGCTATGATGGATACCCCCAGGAACATGTATACCATCGCTACAAAATACACTGTTGCCCGAGCTATTTTGTCACCGAACGAGGGGTCTTGGGGTTCCCATATTGGTAAAATCACACCCTTTTTGCAGATGTACGAGCCCGTGCACACCTCAGACTTGTTCGCAGGCACTTCACTGGGGCTTTCTGCGTGTATACCGTCTGCATGGACGAGCAACACCACCACAACACTCAGGAGTTGGAAATTCACCAGGAAGGTGGGTGGGTGAGTTGCTTGCGACATGGCCGCTTCCACCAAGCAGGTCCCAAACGTCCTCAACCTGCAGAGACAAAAGGAAAGATGCATTGAGGCCGGCCAGAGACAGTAGATCTTCCTCTCCATCCAATTTATTTTCCACTTTTCCCAAATGTATATCAAATTACCCTGTTACTCAAGAAGACCCATCTAATGAGCCCTAATTGTGTTACGATCACTGCAGCTTTCCATGTACAAATCTTTAGTTCAGCTATCTGAACAAGGACTGAATCTGATGCTGCCAGTGGGCTAGCACCTACCCCCTTCAGCTACACTGATGTTAAATGCCACTTTCTTTCTCTTTGCTGAAAGCCTATTTCTTCAGTTGTATTTTCTCATTTCTCATCTAATTAAAACCCATCATTCTGCTTCACAACTGGCAGAAGTGTTTCACATTTCAAAATTACAGAGCACTCACGCACTGGAATTCAGGGTAAGAGCAGGAGGGGACAGGGAAATCTACTATCCTCCAATCATTTTTTTGAATACTTTTGTTCACTGTAACAGACATATTTTATAGCCTTTTCTTGCTCACAGTCCTCCCGAGCATCTACTCCATATCTGCACAAAGCGAGCTCAAGCCTTGGCAAAACCTTGCTCTTAACGGTACCTTGGTCATAAGGCGCACCAGAAGGGCACTCTTTAATTAATGATTTTGGAGACATTTCTTCCACAGCGCATCACTTTGCACCTTCCCGAAACTGGAAAGAGCCCCATACGCATCCAAGCATGGCTCTCTTGGCATGCTTTGAGAGGAAACCTGTCCCTATGCTTTTTTCCCACTAGGTCAGCTTTGCCGGCTTCCCCTGCAAGGGCCTTTCTCACTCCATTTACAACATCAGTCATCAGGCATGACAGCAGTACTTGCCCTTGTCCTGCCTCAGGATTTTCCAGCAGTGGCAGGGAGCTGTTAAAGAGGTTTACAGTTAGTTAACAGTGCATAAACCTACAGAGCAGATGCCTTAAAGTACATAGAGAAGCTTAGTGCAAAAACCCGAGCATGCTCAGTGTTAAATTCTCAATTTTACTAGGCAATAAAAGCCAGATTCCTAGTTATTAAAGCTATATTTTCTGCTCAAGGAGAGCCTTTGCCATACTACATTTCTCCATTCCAAGTTAATTTAATCACACAGTACTTAAAAACGTTTCTACGAAGAGAAGAAAACGAGCATGTCAATACCTTTACTTTGCTGGAGCCTACAAAAGGCTGAAATGGTTTTGCTCATAAAAAGAAAACAACACCCCAGAAACAAAAAAGAGCCTAGCCATGAAAGATTTCAACTTTTAAGAGAGGTATGGTATTGTCAGGTCTATACCAGGGACAAGGACATGAGCAGGAGGTAGAGCCAACATCTCTGCAGTGCCTGGCAGGTCTCGCCCCACCATTTGCCATCTGCCTGGTCTCCAGTAAGCACAGTGCCAGGTCCAATAGATCATAGAATCCTAGAATCATCTAGGTTGGAAAAGACCTTCAAGATCATCAAGTCCAACCATCAACCTGACCTACTGAGTCCCATCACTGAACCATGTCCCTCAGTGCCATGATTGTCCCTTAGTGCCAGATGCGCAACTGCATGCGCTTGGAGCTGCAGACCGGCCTGTCTGTGCTAAAGGCTGCATCCAGCAACAGCAACCCAGCTGCCACTTGTGCTTGGACATGACCCAAGTAGGATGGCAAAGTACACCTTCCCCCTTCCTTCTTGAAGAGGGCTTGTTTCTCAGCACAGCTGTGAACCAGGCTGGCCACACATGCAGCACTGCTGATTGCAAACGTACAGCCAGGCATTCCCAGGGAGAAGTATTTACCCTCCTCAACAGGGACACACCAACGCATCCTCAAAGAAGAGCGCCTGATCACCACCACCCATCTCCTTATGATGCAGAAATCACCTCTCCTCATCAGGGCAGGGGCTCATTATGCAGGGACAAGCTGCGTGCGAATGAAGAACTGTCTGGAGGAGTGAGTACCATCTTGCACCCACGTTATGGGATCTACTCCTCAAAGAGACTTTCTAATGATGGATGAACACCCTCTGCTTGATTTACTTTTATTGAAGGATGCTGTAGTGGGATTATTGGGGTGGAAGAATAATACTGATAATATATTAAGACAGTTATATGTAAATGGCATCTACTCACTGGGAATTGTTGTTCTGTGCCACAACCTCCTCCCAGTTTTCTAATTAAGTAAAGCAAAAGATACACCGAACAGGAAATGAGCAATTCAGAGAGCTGGGTGATAAGAACAGATTAGATGAACAAGAAAAGGTGTGTCTCCTGTATGAAGCCTAATTTAAAATACAGGAGTCATTCACATTGGAAATCCTGCTAATGCTACAAAAAGCTCTCACTGTTGGAGTCAGAAGCCCCAAACGTTGCTCCCCAAGTCACAGTCTCTGGGCACCTTCTGGTTCCCAGAATGCAGGCTCTAGTCATCACTTACAGATCTGATGTAAAAAAACTGAAAACATGATGATTGTAAAGAAGAGTACCTTGTTGTATGCCATTTTGCAGATAGCTAAGTTGAAACAGATGTGCATTCGTGGTCATTGAAGTTTAACCAAGGCATGAATTAGTCACCCAACATCTGTAATCCTGACCGTGTTTCACACTGCTTCAAACCAAGTCTCAGAGATGCTTGATAAAGGAGCTGTCAAAACACAGGCTAACTTGGTATCTACTCTGTTTATCCCAGATATCTCCTAAGTGTTTTATTTTATTTATATATATATATATTTATTTATTTTAAATACGTAGGCTTATATTTATTTATTTTAAATACGTAGGCTTTTAAATACATAGGCTTAAGAACAATTTAGTGTGGGCATAAAATATTACTCAGCTGTCTTCACCCTCTCTTTCTAAAGGGTAGTAGTTTCAATAGAAAACTCAAAGCATCCACCTGCCCTTGTTCAGTTAATTTTCTCCCTGTGGCTAGTCATATCCTTGCACATGTACAATTATTCAGAGCAACCAGGCATTGTGAAATCCCCTTGGCAAGAGGAGAAAACAGATGGTTCTAGAGAAAATATTATGCTTTGGGTCACTGATTTAGGTCATAAAGAATAGTAGAGTCCCATCACACTTTGGGCCAACTCTGCAGTCTTAAAAGGATTTGAGCACTGGAAATCTCAGCCAGAAAAACAAAAAACAAAACAAAACAACAACAACAAAAAAACCACCACCAACAACAAAAAAAAACCACCCACTAAATCAGATTAATAAGTCACTTGAACTTTATTTGCCATGTTCTTCCCTTTCAAACATTCTAACACAAATATATTTTTTTAACCAAGTCCCATATTTCATTAAACAAGAGGAACAAAGGCCTAGAGGCTTGCATCCGAGCAATACATCTCTCTGGCCTTTCCATGCAGCTCTCCATGTACAAACAACATTTTTCCCTTAGACAGCAGGAGACAAGAGACGTGGAGCTTTTCTGGAGAGTCCTGATGGGTGGAGAAGGGCTGGAGCTTAATAAGGAAAAACACACCAGCCTTGGCAATGTTCAAGTGACCTTCTTTGAGTGGCCTTAACATCATGCAACTCTATGTTGGACTTTCTCCAACGTTTTGTGGTGTGGCATCAAACAAGATTCAGATACCCCTCCACCTTTCCTACTGGAACCAATTCATAATCAATGTTATTAGCAGCAGGCTCAGGAATTACGGAGGGTTAAAAAATGCTTGGTCACAACATGCTGGTTACACATACACAACCAGAGCCTGACACTCAAAGTCTCTCTGAGAAGCAGCTGCTATAAAATTAGCAGCATTTCTTTATTTGCACAATCCAAAATAAACAGCTCAGTCCCTGGAGACCCTCTTGCTCAGCAGTTGCATAGGGTCTCGGGCCATGGTCAGCACACTGCTGCAAACACAGCAGTAGGAATATTCCCAGACAAATCATTCATATTATTCTCTAATGTGAAGCAAGGCTACCAGAATGCCAGCCCTCCCTACAAAGCCAACTTTGTTAGCTTTTCATTAAGGTGTCTAAATTGCATTTCCCAGCCAGGCCATCAACAAGAAAAGCAAACGCACGAGCTGGCTGTACATGTGTAAGTGATGAGCCACAGGCTACCACCCTGGGTCAGCACAACCCTGCCCATAAGCATCACCCCTACACCACAGGGCAGACCCAGAGCTCATTTTTCCCCTGGATCCGGCTGCCTGGAGGTTTTCAGGTAGAGCTGGAGCTAACCAGGAGAGCCAGCCCCCAGCTCAGCTCCCCAGAAGCTCCCCAAAGTGCTAGCAGCTGCTTTTGCACAGCGAAGGGAGAAAGCCTGCAAGAGGCTGCACAATCCCTTTGAGGCAAGCTCAGTTTAGATCCAGACCCCAGCCAAGGGATGTTTATCCAGCCTTTCTTCCAGCCTTCAGTGTTTGATGTGGGCAGTTTTTGCCCACAGCAAGCCTAAGAGGGTTGCAGAGGCATTTGCCTTCCAGCTGGACATGGGAGCTTGAGGTTTTCCCCTAGACCTGGACTTTACAGGTTGGTAGGAGAGAGCTCCTGCTGCCAACTCGTGCTCTGGCCCCCAGCTCCAGAGCTGCCAAATGGGGACAAAACAGCATTTTAGACTCCGCTCTGACAGGAGCTCCTTCAGGCTGAAGGAACGCTCCTTTAGGCTTGCTGCTTGCTGCAAGCAAAGCCAGCCTAAAAGCTGCTCAGCTCTTCAGCAACGCACAGCTTTTCCTTTGCAGCAGCCTCCCAAAAGTCCCACCCTCATCTGGGCACTTCACCCGTGCCGTATCCACTTTGAGACCCTTTCCTCTATTTTCCTGCACCTTTGTGTGATGAGGTTTACGACCATTTGCAACAGGCTGGTAGCAGCATTGCTATTCAGAGCACTGAAAAAACACTGCTAGCCTGGATGCCTTCATTACAGGGCTGGGGCAAGAAAGGTTGGGTTCACAAGGAAGGCGTGGCCACACAGAAAGAGAGACTTTCCATGGGGAATTATTTCTCTAGCATTTGACAGCAAGCAGCTGTAGCACAGCGGCGTTCACACCGTTACAGCCACCACCACAGCTACCCGACTGTGCCTACCCCACTGCGACATCAGCTCCACAGTAAACATCCTTACGGTGACTTTACTGCCAGCCTGCACGGGAGAGAGTGTCTGCACGGCTGTGCATGCGGTGTGCAGGAGATGGGAGCAGCACCCTCTGAGACCTGAAGTCCCCAAATCACTGCACCCCTTGCCCAGGTTCTCTCTCAAGAGAGCAGCACCTAAGAGTTAATTGCAAGCAATTTTCCCCCCCCAAAAAAAGAAAGCTTTGCACACCTCACCTCCACAAGTGCCGTTGTACCCAATGCCCCATCTCCAGAGGGCTAACAAACCTCTCTACATCCTTCTGACCCTTCCCGGCCATGCTGAAGCCTGTACACCTGCGCCTCGTTGAAAGCAGCACTCTGCTTCCCAGCAGGGTGGCTTGAGCAAGCCCTGCACTGGGAAAAGATGTGATGACTGTAGGATAAAAAAGCCCCAACAAATGGTCTGGTCTCTGACCGTCAATCAGGAAATCAGCCAAGAGCCTAGGTCCAGGATCCTAGGTTCCTACAGCTGAGGGACACGAAAGGGGTGCCAACGGCCCTGATCTGGACACTGCCCTGTGGTGGAGCTTTGGTAAAATGTAAAATTGTAAAATATAGCTCCTGCCAGCTGTGATTTTTACCCATGAAAGTAAGAGAAGGAGCCGAGCACCACACTGGCTGGACATCCAGACCCGTGGAGGAAAGCTGTGGTGCCCAAACACCACGTTGCCACCACGCAGGACTGCAGAGTGTGATGGCACTTTAAACACAGCTTGGAAAGCCCTTGGCTCGCAGCCCTGCTCCTTCTTCCTTCCACCCAGCTCTGCCACTCTGAAACTGTTGGCATCCCCTGCCCGTGACCCTCTGGATCTCCACATCAGGAAAATGATTTCCAGGCCGTCAGCATCCTGATTGCATCAGTACAAAAACCATCAAAACCTTTCCAAATATAGTCAGAGACATGAGCCCTCTATGAAGCCAGTCGAGTAAAATACACATCAGGCCACCCTGTTTTCTGTAAAGGACATTAAAAAGTTAGAATAATTATCAGTCTGCAACTGATTTTTCCAAGTATCCTATCTATCTCTTGAATGCAGCATCCAATCCCCTCCCACAATCTCCCCAGCAACTTTCCAAAATAAACAGATAAATAGAGAAAATAAATCAGCCCCAATATAAAATTTTAGCCAGATTGGTTGAATTTGGGGGCAGCTTGTAGAGATTGAGCTTGGAAGTGTTTTTTTTTTTTTTTCACTCCAGCTTTGCTTTTTAATGCATTGAGACCGAGTGGCAACTTGTCCCTTTTCCCTGTGATACACGAGCTCAGAGAGGAAAATGCCAGGAAACGAGAAGCAAGGGAGAAATTCTTATTTTCTCTTTGTGCTGTAATTTTGTTTTTCTTTTCTTTTTTTTTTTTTTCTAACATCTCTCCTCCTTGTTGCTGCTGTCTCCAGACTGTTTCTCTACCCCCTCCCCCTGCTTTTTTTTTTTTTTTTTTTTTTGTCTTTTTTTTATTAAGAAGCATCTTCTTCCTCTGTAAAATGACTGTTGGGAGGATAAAATGCTGCTAACAAACCTTGGGCTCCCAGGTAGGCTGGGAAGGAAGCATATGCCCAGCTCTGAGGGCTTCCAGAGGACAGGAGGAATTAGCAGGCCTGTTGCTCTCCTCTCTGCCTGCCTGTGCCCATTTGTCCCCCTGGTCTGGTGGTTGTGTGTGGGTCGCCTGCGTGGTGGGACGTGCTCCTGGGCTCTACGTGAGGAAGGAGCAGAAGGCTTCAAGGAGCAGGGACACCTCCCTAGTCCCCAGCTCCCTGCACCCATGTGGGGACAGAGAGGTGGGAGATGTCCAGGGAATGTACATGGGGAAAGGCTGAGGCAGCTTAGTCTGGGCTGGAGGCCACCTTGGTGCGCTCCATCCCTCAGCTGGGTGTCCAGCCCCGGCTGGTGGAGGGTGGTCACGGTCCAGAGGGACCGTGCTCGCACCGCTGACTCTAGAGGGAGCCGGATGCCGGTGCCGAGCAGACACATGGATTTTAGACCACCAGATCTCAGGAAAGGCAGTCTGAGCCCTGGTGCTTGCCAGGCCTGGGCCACCTACCTCCAGAGCAGGGTTAACCACCCCTCCAACCCCCACCTCGTCCACCTTCTGCGTCTCCCCAGCAGCTCTTCGCAGCAGCAAATCTCACTTCTATTTGTAGCCAGGTTTCCTTAGGAAGCCAGGCGTATGAAATCACACTTTCCATGTCTGTCTGTCTGTCTATTCACCCCTCCACCTCCCCCCAGTTTCAGTTAAACTTGCCAGAGGGGTAGAGATAGTGGAGAAAGCCAAGTTCCTACGAGCTTCCTGAAAATAGCTGGAGAGATACCACTCACGCACTGGCCAGGAGCTCAGCCCGTATGGGATGCCAGAGTCCTGACAGCACAGTACCCCAAGCACCCCACAGCAGACCCAGGTGCAGCTGGGATGTCCGTGAGCCAGAAGCACACACGGATCAAGGCACCCAGCACTTGGGCTGCTCCAGGTTGTCCATGGTGCCTGTATCACATGCCATTTGTGTTGTCCATGAGGAATGAGTTGGTCCTCCAGTGATGCCCATGCCTTGAAGGACACTGGACTTTATTACAAGGTTTGAATTTCATTAGGATGCTGGAGAACAGGGGCTTTTCCCCCATAAGCCAGCAGGATTGTTTGCCCCTAAAAACAGAAGAGAAAACCAACTTCTGTCCTAGATGCAATGCCAGGAAATTGCAACCCTGACAGCCCTGAGCAGAGCAGAACACCACCAAAGAAAGGTCCAGACAGTCAGAGAAATGTCTGTGCCTGCATGGCATCATGCAAGGTGCTGCGGAGACTCCTGAGAGCAAGGATATGAGCCAAGTTCATGTCATGCCATGTACAGCAGCGCCAAGAGAGCAAACCTGCTGCAGCCTGGGCAGACCCAGATCAGACAATGTTGACATCTCAGGAGCAATTTACAGCCAAAGACCTCAAAAAGCTCAATGACTCTCAATGAGAGTCAGGTAGAAAGAAGCAGGCAAAATTTCCTCGGCTTAAAACTGCTATTTGGTGTTGGCATTCAGGGATGCTGGGGTAAAGAGTGAGTGAATCCTCAAATATCTTGAACACAAACCCTGCTTCAGAGGAAGCTTTGAGCAACACAGCTCCCCAACATTGGCTTTGGAGTTGTTTATGCTTCCAGAGAAACAAAGCTGGTGGGGTAAGAGAGGATTCAGGCAATGCATCAACTTTTCTGGGGAGATGGTGGAGGGGTTCATGGCTTGGCTGGTGGGTTCTGGCTCTAGAAAAGCTTGGTTGTGTCCCTGTTTGGTTTAAATGCTGGAAAGGGGGCAAAGCTGCTACTGAAGAACCAGCTGGAAGGAAAAGGTGAGAGGGAGACATTTATCAGACGCACCCAAGTGAACACAAACGCCTTTCTTTGGTGATGTCCACTACCCCAGCCTAAGCCACACAGCCCAGCTGCTTTTTCCCAGCTGCCATTGTCACATCAATGTGCGAGCGTCCCAGCTTCCCTTTTCTGAGTAAAAGCACACCTCTTCTGTACAGGGTGGTGAGAAAGAGCACAAGAATGCCAGGGCAGGCACTGGGAGAGCGCCCAGAGAACCCCAGCCTCTCTCGGCCCCTGCTTCCATTGCCTGATTCACAGTTTTCCAGCATCTGGGACGGGAGGAACGGCTTCAAGCGAAGCACGAGCAAGAGGAGCCCTGAAATCAGCCACTCGCACCCACATGCCTGTGACCTTGTGGTTTTACTACAGCTTTCATTTCCAGACTCCGGTTCTCCCTACTGCTTGCTGCATTTCTACAACATCTTGGCAGTTTGCTTTCGCCCTGGAGACAGAGCCGAGCGTGGGGTTGCTTAGCATGGCTCGGCGGGGAGGGAAGCAACAAGGCTACGATTAAAGAATTAAACTCGCGATGACGGAAGAGCCCCAGCCATGCTTCCACCTAGACAAAGCCTACGTGATGAGCGCTGCTTAATGCCAGCCCTTAATAACGCATGCTGCTCGAGAGGAAAATGGGAATTTCGGCGTGGCTGCAGGTGCCTCTGACCACTCACCTCGGAAAGCGTTTCAAGGCAGAAATCCCCGGGGCTGGAGGAAAGGCAGCCCAGCCTGGGGGCACCAACAGCCCTGCCGGGCGGAGGCACGGCTCCCCCCGGGGGAAGACGCCCGTAAGACCCCCGGGGAGGGCGGCTTGCTCCAGCCCCCTCCCCACTCCTGCATGCCCGGCGATGCTCGACCCTCGGGGTAAGAGGAGGCACCCCCCTCCCCGCAGTCGCGCCTCCCGTCGCGACATGTCGCGATTGGACGGCAGGGGAGGGGGCCGAGCCCCGTCGCCTCGCCTAGAGGTACCGTGGCTGGCTTGCAAAAAGCATTCCCGGGGCGGGGGGCGGCATCCCCCCGCTCTGCTACCCCAGCGGCTCTCGCCTCCCCCCCC
>VXAA01007436.1:253376-277713 GCA_013399115.1 Anseranas semipalmata | reverse complement strand
CTAACGGTTTTTATTTTTTTTTTTTTTTTTTTTTTTTTTGTGGTGGTGATTTTGGAGAAATGAAACTGCACTGTTTGTGAGACTTTGTTCTCCATTCAAATTCCCCCATGTTGTCACGTGCCAGCCTGTTCCCTGCCTGGAATTTCAAACACGGCCTCTTCAAAAGCTGTTGAGAGATGAACGTTTTTTCCACAGCTTTCTGGATTGTGCGATGCTTTAAAATGACAGAAGATGGTACTTTGCCACCCATCTCATGGTTAGAAAACTCCAGGTCTCTTGCAAAAATCTTCTGCTCTTATGGGAAGCTGTGCTCCTGGCAAAATGGTTTGGGTTGTGAGGCTGTGTCCCTGGGTTTGCAAGTGCAGGAGGGACACGGGTGCGTGTGTGTGAAAGTGCGCATGCGTGCAGATGTTTCCTAATGCAGATTGTGCAAGCCCCGACTTCTTCCCTCTGCGTTTCTGCTTACTAAGATGAACTCTTGCTCTCCTGCAAGTGTTCCTGTCTCTTCAGCGGGTGAGACAATTTGCTGCATGTCGCTGTCAGTCTGGGAACACAGGCTGCTGCGGCGTTTATGCATGTGCAGGCTGGAGATCAGTGAAAGAGAACAGAGCAGGGACTTGGGGATTCCCACGTGCTCTGGATGTGAACCTTAGCTGCTGCTGCACCTGCTGCCTCACCAGGGCTTTCCTCCTTCATTTAATTCCCTTTCATGTGCATCACACACACTAAGAAAGCTTCTGGACGCTGCACCTTCAAGACACTAGTGAAGTATTTCTGGTATTTGTGCCAGGGCTGTTAACAGTATGTGGCATTTTATTTGCCATCAGTAGACTCCAGAGTTAACAGCTGTATTTATATGACCAGTGGCATCAGGAGGGTGGGTAACAGCTGCAGAGCCACCAATAGGAAGAAATAAGAGAAGTGAGAGATCTAGAAGACATGATCCAAGAGGAAACATTGCAGGAATGCAGACTATCAAGTCAAGAGAAGACATATCCTCATAAATCTGAAGGAATAGATATTTCCCACTCCTACTGTCAATAAGATAAGAAGTCAGGAGGTTAAACTACAGCCAGGGAGCCTGAAGTTTGACACAAAGGTAGATTTTCTAGCCGCCAGTGTAATGGTGTGGGCAGCTGGATTGTCTGCAGAGAGGGAGAAGTCTCCGTCATGGAAAGGTTTTAAGATCAGGATGAGAAAACCTCTTTTGAGTTCAGATCAAGTATCAGTGGCCCAGCTGTCAGCATCATTTCATCAGGAAGGTGTGTCTGACAGATGAAAAATCAGGAGACATGCGTCATTTAGCTCACTTAGCAACATCTTCCAATAGTTTTTCTTTCTTTTTTTTTTTTTTTTTTTTGGTGACATCTTGAAGATTATCCAGATGATCTCAGGAGCTGAGAACACAGGAAGACTTGTGTTGGGAACATTTGTCCTGCCATAGCAGCATGAAAAATGGCAGAAAAGGGAAACATTGGGTATAACAAAGGCAGGGGACTGGCTTAATGGCTGAAAAAGGTAGAAATTACCAAGGCAACCATATCATGAATAAGAAATACATGTGTACAGTCAGCAAACCTGGGGCCAGTGAGGAAAGAGTAAATATAAGTGGGTGGCTTGTCTGGGAGGAGATAAACTTGGTAAAGAAGCAGAGCCTGGGAAGAATAGATGGGACAAAAACAGAATATGAAATAAAGCAAGTACCATGCTCAGGACTGATCGGGGGCTGCTGTTCAGCCCTGTGCTTGGTTATGGCAGTTTGAAGAAGGACAATAAACCTGCTTTTTCCACTTTTCTTGTGTCCAGCTTGCCTTCAGGGTCACGGATGACTAGTACAGGCAACCACACTATGAATGAGCTACGCGAACGTGTGGCTGGACCTGAGGCCAGTCAGGCCTTGCTCAGCAACACCCCCAGGTCTTCAAAGAGCTCATCTTGCTGCAGTGCCTACAGCAGGCTTCAGAAGGAAAGAACTAGCTCGAGGCGAGTCTTTGCACGAGTCACAGCCACAACAGAAAGGACACGTGTCAAATGAAATCCACTCCAAAGACAAGCAATGCCGTTACAAACTGCAATGAAGGCAGGGAGTTTGCACTGGTGAAACATCAGCTTTATTAAGGTTAGAGTCTTCAAACTTGTCTTGTCTTGTAAGTTTCCGTAGGTTGCATACATCAAGGCACGTTTCAAGAAAATCATACTGTCTGTTTCAAAGAGAAGAATGTTAAAATTGGGTATGTTTTCATCCACAGGGACAGAAAATGTCTAGAAAACATGAGTAGTGGCACAGCTCAAAATGCTTACAAACTTGTCCTGTTTTGTAGCATTCCTCTAGGTTTGCGCATCAAAGCATGCTCAAAAATAGTCTCCTTGGCTATTTTAAAGGTATGAAGATTTAAACTAGATATCTCCACATCTTCAAGGTCCAAAGGTTTTCTAGTGCACCTTAATGGAGGTACATCTTCAGGCATTTTAACACATCGAGGCACATACCAATCACATTTGGAACAAGGTGCACACCTAGGCAGGTTTGCCCTGGCCTCTGAAAATGCAAGGACTGTGACCAAATTATGGATCCTCAGGTAGGTCTTTGGGGTTTTAAAATGGAGATTCTCAAGTGTCTAGAAAGGCAGTGATTAATTTTTATGAAGTACTCATGATTTGTCCTGAATCTTACTCAATTGTTATTTGCTACACAGGTAAATCATTGTCCACTAAGCGTATTTTCACTGACAGACAGTACAAGTTTTTTTCTTATTTGATAAGGAAATGTGCATGCTCCGTACACACTTTTCTCCTCCAGGTGACAACAGAAATCCTCATCTGCACTCACAGCAGTGAACCTTCAAGATTAACTCTTTTGTCAAGGTTAAGATGTAGACCTGTCACAGGTCAGGGGAATGATGAGGTTATCAACACAGCACTAAAATGCTCCAAGTATTGGTTACTGTTGTTCTTAGGAATTCACTTCAGATCAAATCAGCTCAAGCAAAAGGGCAGATGCCTCAGTTATGGAGAATAATGTTTCTTGGAGCGTCTATTTTCCACAACCAGTGGCAAAAACTATTTCAAAATAAGAGAAACTTTTTTAATGCATTTGCTTTCCAAGCTGTGCTGTGGATGAGGTCCAGTGCAGAACACAGCAGCAACAGAAGTGCAGGACATCACACAAGGATACGCTGCAGTACTGGGGCTCATTTTTTTTGGTGTTAAACCTTTGGGTAATGTAGCCAGAAGGTGCAAGGAGAACACCTTTCACAGCTGTATATCTGTCTTTTTACAGTATTCTGCCCATGAATTAACACCAGCAAGAAGATTTGGAAGACCTACTAGAATGTTTCCACAAAGATTTGGCTCAGCTGCAATTTTGAAAGATATACAAGGGAGGTAAATGCTAGAAGTTAAACTATATGAGCTCCTTGGCCAGGATGGGGCTTCTGCCCTGTGCCAGAACATTGGTACAACATGTGGCTAACATCTGAAAGCTGTCACAGCAGGCAGCAGAGCAGCAGTAAACATCATTATTGTGGACAGTCAATAGAAATGAAGACCTAGTAACCCAGCTCAATGTGGGGCAATCCAGAATATCTGTCTTGCTCCTGAATTGGGCTTTTACCCTGGACAGGAGATGCTTTCAGAGCCTCGCTTCAAATAGCTGTGCTCTGAAGAGCAGGCTGAATCCAGGAGGTCATCTTGGAATAATATTTGGCAGGCCAAAGTGACTTAACATTTAACATGCTTTAAAGGACCATATGGAATAAGTTACGCCAGAGTAAAACAAACACTTGTCTCTCACATCCAGTGTTATTGTTAGCAACTTATTTGACTGTGTGTATTTCTCAGCAGCGACAATGACTCACTAAATAACAGGATAATACCATGGATCGCTAGCATGTTGTGGTCTGCAGCCACAGGAAGGGTTTTACTTTTACTGTGTACATGTTGGCAGTCTCAGTGCACTAGCAGCAAATCTAAATGTTTATTGCTGCATCTAGTGCAGAAGCACAAAGTCTCTGCTTGGAGCTGTTCTGTAGGTCAAAAAGAAAACATGGGGCACTTTTAATGTCACGCTTACCAAACTACAGAAAAAGCAATGGGCTGAGAATTAGATGGCAGGAGAGGAGATGTCACCTTTCCCTTGCTTCCTTGTTCCAATGTGTGGATATGGTGATTGCTGGTGCTGGGAATCAGCATGAGAGCAGGCTGTTCCAAAGAGATGGGCTCTGTGTTCCCCATCTAAAGCCTAAACCTTGCTACAGGTTGCTAATTTTGGACACAGGCATCAAAGCATGCTGTTTTGGAAGGGTGAAGAGGTTGCAGGGCAAGAGATAAGACTGGCCATCAAACCCTAGGCCTGTGCAGAAAGCTGAGAGGGGCCAGAGCTGCCTCAGACGGCCAAACACATCTCCTTGGCTGCTTCAGAACTCATTCAGGCTTCTGCCTGAAGCCCGACACCCTGAGCCCCTACCCAAAACACTGTGGGTCAGCCCTCTCCATCACCTCCACCAGGCTCGTGCCCTGTCCCTTGCTTCCTAATGCTTGTTGGATCTCTTAGACAAAACTCGCCTTATCGGTGAGACCTCCCTGTAGCCTGGGAGATCTTGCTGCCTGGAGGAGCACTTTCAGGTGGGTTGCACTGGAAGGTCCCAGCCCATCTCCCACTGGGTTAAGGGCTGTACAGGTAGCCCAGGAGGGCAGCGTTCCCTTTCTCCCCCAGGGCATTGCTGGCTGGGCAGTCTGCAGGGATCTATCTAACTGACAAAGAAGACACCGTGACCCCAGTCCAGTCATGCTGCAGAAGAAGGGTATCCAATACACCCCAAAGTAGAGAAGAAAGCAAAAGGGGAGCATCCGACGTGCAAAGGGGTTTCCAACAGGGACTCAAGCAAGCCTTGGTGGGGGGGATAGAAACGCAGCAGTGGCTTTACAGGCCACATTCCTGCACTTAATGCATTTTGTTATTTTTCCATTTTCACATTTTCCTCTAGCTCCCTGCTTCTGCTTATGTAAGAGGAAAAGAAAAACAAGCCAAGTCGATGTTCCAGTGAAAGGAAGGACAACTCTCTGAAAGAGCAGGAAATGATGTGTGCTAGTGTCATGCGGGATTAGTCTGCAACCTCCAGGGCACACCGCGGTCAGCGGGACAACCTGGGAAACATCTCAGGGACAAAACCTCTGGTGAAACTCATCCTGAACAGGATGAAGGGCTTGAAAGCACTGGGAGACTGGGGGCTTTGCACCTTGTGCCATATAGCATATTCCCACGGGGATTAAAACAACCCAAGCACTGAAGCTTCCAGTCGAGTGGGGAAAAATCTAGACCCAAACAGCACTCCTTGGCAGAAGAAGCTCTGGAGTGTTTGTCTTCTTTGGGTATTCACAGACAAGCCATTAATCACCGCTAAGCTGAGTGGAGCCCAGAGCAGTCTGGGGCATGTGTCTTCCCACGGTACCTTTACTGAAATCCTGGTATTTTCCAGAATCCCAGTTTGAGTGTCTCCCTTCTACCTCTGCCCACCTTTCTGCACAAGTAAACTGATGTGGAGTTTTCTGGAATGCAATGCATGGCTCTTCTCTGCTCACATGTGTGGAAAAGGCCCAGCTAGAGAGATCAGAAACTGAAACCTGCATTTTATATTAGCAGTGTCAGAGTTCAACATTCCAGGGATTTGGGAAAGATCCTAAAAGCAAACATCCCAAACTCAGGAGGAAGTTCAGCATTAAATACAAAAGAAATCCAAATATGTTAAAGTATGGAAATCAAAACAACTTCAGCTTTGCCCTGCAGTGACCCCATGCAATAAGAATACAAGTATGATTAGATCACAGCAATGGTTGGAACTCTAGATAAGAATAAACTTAGTTTTGAAGATCTTCAGACTTACTACATTGTTTTGCCATGTTTTTTTGCTTATGTGTTGCCAGAATAATACTCATTTTCTTAAAGAATCAATTCAAAAACAAATGTCAACTCATAAATTGCCTGATTTACTTGTAAATTGGTAGAAAACACCACCACTGCTGAAAGCTGCCATTTTGTTGCCTCCTCCCATAGCAGCACATGGAAGATCAGAGGATGAGAGGGGACAATAATGAAACCTCCTTCTGTTTGTAGGATTAAATGTTGGGTGACAGCAAGGTCCTCTCCAGCATGCATGGCTTGACCACCTCCAGGCAAACCCCTTCCACCAAGCAAGTGTCTGGGCATGGTTTCTTCCTGCTTTTCCTTCCTCTTCTTCCTCATGGGTAACTGAGAGTTCCCCCACCCCTTTCTCTAGAAAAATCCATCTGTGCATCCTAGATAGCAAAATGGTTGTACTCTGACCTCTAATGCCTTAACCTCAACCAAAACCTCATTGTGTAACAGGGGAGAACTTAGAAAAGCATCTGTTTTACCAGGTGGCATCCTTGTTCCACACATGTGGTGGATGCCAGTTTAGGAACTGTCTCCATGTGTACCAGAGTTGTATGCAAACCTGGGAAACAGGGAGTGTGAGAGGCCGTTTCCTTCTCCTGTCATGCTCACCTTGGGGCTGCAGGCACAGGACACATGGGATGCACTCAGTTTGTCACTGATCTGGAAATGGTGGGTCTGAGAAGTGGGACTCATGGCTGGAGTCCATCAGGAGTGCACTGCAACAGCAGGAACGGTCTGTGGCCATGTTCCCAGCTGGCCTGCTGGCACATGTGGCAGCACCTTGGGTACCTCAAAAACTGAGCTTTTTAGGTAACACACAACTCTGCATCATGTCATTTTTTTCCCTGCATTTGTAAACAGGTTTTCTCCATTCACTGGATGCCTTGTCTGCAAATCCCAGTGTCTGGATTCCTCCTGCGTGAGCACAATTCAGCAACACCATGGCTCAGTTTGCTAGTGAGATTCTAATTACCTGAAAACTCAGTATCATGCAGAACTATTTTGTAAGAGCTAGTCTCCAGATTGGCATTAAGGGCAACTCATATCATGGGATGGAAATTTAGGAGTAGTTCATGTCTGTAAGTGATCAAAATGGACAGCTGGATTTAGACTAGCTGAGGATGATTTACTCATCTCTCCATACTGTGAAGTCAGTTATTATACACCAAAGTTTTATAAAGAAGAAAAATCTTGTGAGGCTGGATGGCTCACAGTTTAGCACCGTGAAAAAAAAAAAAAAAAAAAAAAGGGCAGTGCAGTTTCTTTAAAGCACAGACATATAAAGCTATTTTCTTTTTCCACCTGAAGTTCTACTCTTATTCAAAAGTATCATGGCCACATGTACATAAAAGATGCTGGGTAGATTTGTGCAGCCATACATGAGATGGCAAGCAGCGAGTGCCGTAAGACACACTGTAATATTCACAGCCTGCAAACTCAAAATTTTGCTAAAATATCATTCCTTCTGGGAAAGTGCCTGTGTTTGTGAGTCCCCTAGTGAAACCCTCCCCAGCTCCATCATTGTCCCTTATCCTGAAGATGGAGAGAACAGAAAAGTGAGATAGTGTTTTGGGAACAAGAATACCAAAGAAGACAGCTGCCTATTTTCATAGGCTTTTTTGCAACGTTACATTCTTCAGGCTTCAGTTCCTCGGGCAAACCAGATTTGAATTGGCAAATGGGTCTGCACGTGTCAAGGCTGGGAACAGGCAGGGCCATCCTATAAACCCTTTGCCCTAAAACAAAGGCAATAAAAAGCATCTGGCTGGAGAAGGGGATCAGTCTGTCAATGTGTCCCCAGAATCTGCTCCAATCTTCTGACTCATTAGAGAAAAGACAGAGGTGGTTTCCAAACTCCATCCTTCAAGGAATCACCATAAAAATGTTGAAGTCATTGGAAGGAGGAGAATGTACACTGGGACTGCTGCAAGTCAGAGCCAGTTTGCAAAATCCTTGCTGAGTGACTTCATGTTGTAGCCTTCCTCTGTGTGATTTATTTTGAGGATTGTCTCTTCTTGGGCATACTACACACCACTAACGTGGCTTTCCTTTCTCATAAGAAACTCTGCATTCAGGCACCAGGACAACACGTCCTTGCTTGCTCCAAGTGCCATCGTGGCCAAGGCAGCTTCCCCCTTGCCTGTGGCCAGCAAAGACAAGCACCGAGGTTGGCTCTGCCCTTCTTGCCTTGGGTTTTGCAGTGCCCGGACTCAGCTCAGCCCCCTGGCTGGGTCTGACGGTGAGGAAGAGCAGAGCTCCCCCTTCCCCCTCCACTTGCTGTGCTCTGGCGAGGAGCGGTGCGTGGGAGGACCTCGCGGCGGATGCTCGGAGACTGCAGCACTCATCGTGACTAGTCACTTGTAAACGACACGCTAGTGATACTACTGCGAACGCTGGATTTGACTATTTATATTCGTGCCTAGTGTCTCAGAGTGAGATCCCATCAGCTTTGCACAAGGGACCAAACAAATACCAGCAATACCCATGACTAACCAACAGTAAATATTAATAACAGCTAGTATGCTGATAACAGTAATAAACCTTAGGGATAACACATCCCTGTGATATTGATTCTGACAGGGGGACACACAAAAGAGGGGTCATGCACAAGGTCCCCAGGCAGCTCTGCCCAACAGAAAATGAAAGCAATCCCAGTAAGCAAGGAATGCAGAGGTGTCCTTTCATTGCAATAGCAGCAAAAAGGGTTGTTTGCTATTGGCTCACTAGCAATTAAAAAGCTATTGGCCACAATTAGTTTAGGATTAATTTCTGTGCTAGCATTTCTATAGAGAAGTGCTATGTACTTGAAAGGTACTTGTCATAAAAAACAAAAATTTGTCTGGCACAGACAAATTTCAGCTGCAGCCTAATTGTGAGTATTTCCTTTCCAGCACATGAGAAGAAACCAGGCAAAGGGAAGATATGCAGCTCAGTGAGTGTGAAAACAAGGATAGTGGGAATATCCATGGAAATGCTTGCTAAATAAGGGGAAAATGGGGCTGTATGCACAGACCCTCTCGGCAGCAGACTCTACTACGAAGTTATAAGCAAACACTCCCGTTATGTTCTCCTTATGTAATAACAAGGGAAAGCATTTTCATTCATGAATGGAAATGCTTATGACATTTGTGGTCTAGTAATTTCCCTTTACGATCATCTGTCATCATATCTCTGGAAATCTCTGACAATTTCAGTCATATTCCTGATATTATGTTCAGTTCTTTCTGTATAATTTCACTTCACCTGCTCTACTGTTTTTTCCAGTCTATTAACCACCTGAAAAATGAGAAAGCTTTACCTAGCACTTTGCAGTGGGAGTATGAATACTGTATTATAACACCTGAAAGCACACAAACTGATACACAAATGCCATTCTGTAACATTTAAAGAAAAATCTCATGTTTAACTGTACCGCCCAAAACCAACAAGATTTGAAGCCAAGGATACAAAAAGAGGTTTTTTTTTGGTTGTGTGTGTATTCTGTTTAACAAAACACTTCAGTGGAGAAAGCCTTTCTGCCAAGGGATCTGCTTTTTTTGCCAGTGCCCGGCTCACAGAGCGAACATATTTCCCCGCGAGTTTGAAGGAGAGCAATTACTTCTGTGCTTTGGAAATATTCACAATAGCACACAGCTGTTTTCACCGGGGTCGACTTTCACAACACTGTAAAGACAGTTAAAACCATACCAAAAGTCCTCGCACAGGATGTAATCAACCTCAAATCTGCGGAGAAACATTGAGAAACTGCCTCTGAGTGCCAAGAAAAACAACAGCCGTTTACAACAAGCTCTTCCTAATGTCCACTCAGCTCAACCCACACATCAAACAGGACATCTCAAAGCGAAAGTAGGGCAAACCAGAGAAGAAAAGCCCCTTGACTATTTTTAAGAATTTTCTAAATAGTAACACAGAAAGGCTCAGGCACTGGGAGCTACCACCGATCCCTCCTGCCCCTCAGTGCACCAAAGCTCTAGCATGGGTCAGCCTGTAAGCCCACGTCACGAGTGATAAAATGCTCGTTTTCCAAGATTTTTTTTTTCTTGCCTCTTTTAGACACTTGGAAAGTTTCTGTCCCTCCAGCGGCAAAGCTGTTATATGTCATGTTCCTCGCTCCAAGAGCTTAACCACTATGCCGCTGTTGGAGCCAGCCCATAGCCCCAGATTTACGGGTTTTCTCAGGATGCTGTTCTAACCAAAAACCTAGGTGTTCTCGAGAAACGCTTGAATAGATTTTCACTTACCCCCGCTGAGTCTCAGCAGTTGTGGGTGAAGCAGAATGGAAAAAAGCCCTCATACGATAGTGTCTCTAAATTTACCAGAAAGAAAGGAGCTGGGGTGCTTGTCCTTTAAGTGTCTCTAAAGATGGTTTGCATAGCTGGATCTCAGCTTATCTATGCTTTTCTGCTTTTGCTTCCATACATGGATCTGTTCCCAACAGTAACTTCAAGCTGTCGAAAAGAAGCTATCTGGCAGCTTTCAGCTTCATCCAACACATAAATGAGCAGAAATAAATAAATAACGATTTTTTCTGCTGGCTCCCCTGTTTGATTTGCACCTCAGAACCCCGTTGCTTTCTCCTTTTCTTTTCTTTTCTTTTCTTTTCTTTTCTTTTCTTTTCTTTTCTTTTCTTTTCTCCTTTTCTTTCTCCTTTTCTTCTCTTCTCTTCTCTTCTCTTCTCTTCTCTTCTCTTTTCTTCTCTTCTCTTCTCTTCTCTTTCCCTTTCCCTTTCCCTTTCCCTTTCCCTTTCCCTTTCCCTTTTCTTCCTTTTTTTTCTCCCCAGATTAACTTTTTGCAATTTTTTCCAAAGTGATTCCTAGGTGGAGGCAAATAGATATGACCAAGAGAGATTTTTCTTCTCCCCTTCCAGCAAGCTCAAATAATTTTATTCTCAGAAATATCTTTTTGTTGTTGTTGCTTTGCTTTTCTTATAGGTCAGGGTTTTGTGTGTTTATTACTTGGAAGCATTTCAAAGCAATATACATCATGTCTGCAGCAAGGGAAGGTTAAGAGTCAAATTTTTGGAGAGAGAGAGATTATAGAAGAGCCATGTGACTGCTCCCGGATTAGCAGCAGTAGCAGAAGGAAGCATTCCTCTGATATTACAGTAGCCACCGTGGGACGTGCCTGAAACACTGAAGAGTGGAAGCTGCAGTTTGGAAGCTCCTCACAGATGTGTTTATGAATAAATCACTCCTTGTTCTTCTTCCTACCCCTCCATCCTCTCTTGGTTTCAGTTTCAGAAAGGGATGATACTGGATAAAAATATTTTTTTTGTATGGGAAGCCCCAGGTCACAGGTCAGGAAACTAGTCATATAATTAACCTTAACTCTGCCCTTTGCTATCTCTGCCGTACAAATAGGAATGTTAAAGGCTCCACCAAAACAGCAGGACTGAATATATGTAATTATTATTGTGTATTATGGTGACAGCTGGGAGCAAAGAAGATATTAGGACCCTAATTGATTGCTTCAGACCAGACTCTCTGGGTGAAAGAAGATGAGTGAAAGACATATTCAGGCACTTAGATACCAAGGGCTGAATGTAGGTTTCCATAGCCAGACCAGTTGTATTGTCACCCTCAAAATTGGTGGGTTTTATTCACTGAAGAAGGAAATTCCTGGTATATTCCCACACATGAATGACCTTGGCTCTTTAAGGTTTTTCCTAAACATCTGTTAAACACTTGGCAGAATAAAAGTTTTTTAAGGGCTCACCAGCTCCGCCTCCACAATTAATGATAAACATTGCAATATGTTCCAAATTACCCAATTAGAGATGCTGTTTTGAATGACATATTCACCTCCTGGTGCTTGCTGTCTCTGAAACTGGGGGAAGGTGTGTATTTGGATGGGGTTTCTGGGAGGTTTCTAGCATCTATGCAGCAACCTGAAGACACGCAGCTGCCCTGAGAGCACACCTCTGCACCCCAGAGTGAGCAGAAGGCCCATGTATGTTGGAAGTATGAAACAGGCACCAAAGGGTTCACTTGCAGAAGATGAGTGAGTACGGACTTGATGATCTTGAAGGTCTTTGCCAACCTAGATGATGGTTGTATGATTCTATGAAGGAGACCTGCTCGTTTCTGGCATGCCAGCCAAATGATCGGTGCCTGTTGCATGGTGTGGTGGGAACTAATGGGAGGAGGGAAATCCCTCCTGGAAATCTGTCCTGGGATTTCTCCAGGCTTTCAAGAAGAGGAGCCAAGCTCATCCCAGGAAGGTGCTCGAATGGGAATCCATGCTACTGTTGCCTGTCAGACAGGCTTGGTGGCTCAGGAGATGACCTCCAGTCCTGTATTGTAGCACAAATAAGAACATGAGTTAGCAAAGCATTTTAACTCCTGCTTACTTTACAAAATTTTTAATTGCGTGAATAATACTTTTGATTTCCCTGGGGTTAGTCATGTGATCATAATTCTCTGCTTTACATGGTTGTGCAGAGGTGGATGTGAAATAAAACAACACCACAAGAATTGACACTAACATATGCATGTATCTGTGTTTCACAGGTCTCTCGACTGTGACTGCATTGTTCTTGAGAAGTCTTAGGGCTAACCAAAATGAGTTAAGAAAAACAAGACTGTGGGCTTCAATTCATTGCAGAGGTGTTGTCCTTTTCATGAAGGAAATGTTGAAAACCACAGGTGTACATAACTTAAGAAAAACATATGTGGCTTTGGGTATTTGCAAATAAGATAATAATGCAGCACTCAGAGTTTGGGTAACCACAAGGCCAAGGGGGCAGCCTATTTTCTGGCTTTGATTTGCCCTTCTGCACAGCCGCTGCATGTCACCCTCTGGATGAATGACACCACCCTCTTTGAACTCAGCTCTCTACACAGACTGGCCAAAGAGCTTCTCATATTTTCCATTGAGAGCTTTTCCATTTGTTCCTGCTAGGAGAAGTGAAGTTTGTGTCAGGACATGTTGGTGATATGGTGAAAGGCATTTTCCTAAAGCGAAAGAAAAAAATAGACGGTGGTGTTACCACGTATCCAGTGGGCCACAGGGAGATGGAAATAAAACACCACCACCCTTCATGCCTGCTGACTCGTCTCCTCCTCCCTAAAACAAGCAGAAGAGAGGGATAAAGTCCCTCTTTAGTGGGGAGACACACAGAAGACCTCAGTGGCTCTGCTTGGCACGGCATCAGACAGAATCAAGAAGTGCTGGTGGGAAGGGTACCTGGAGGGTCTGGGAGCAGGGCTGGTGCCTGTGCCAGACCAGGGCAGTCAGACCTCGTCCACTGAGCCCTGGTCCCCCTGTGTCAACCCTCCATCTACCCTTGGTCCCCAGTGCCAACCCGACCCTGCCTGTGCTGCAGCTTTAAGCCACCAAAGAGGTGTTGAAGTCTCTCTTCTGAATATCAATGCGAATTTCACAAGCGTGGTTTAAATATAGCTGCTTGCTTTCCTGGGAGACCCTGTAGCGGTATTCTCGCTGCAGCAAAAGCTGCACCATATGCCCAGCATTCGCAGCCATTTCCCGAAGACCGCCAGGGACTTGTTATTCTGCATTTGGCTTGCACACCGTTCGCAAAGAAAGGCTTGCCGGGGAGGAAGGATGGAGGGACAGACTGCTGCTGACGTATTTCACACGTTCAGATGTGCTGCTCAGGTGCGTTTATGCAGTGTTACGTGCTGTGAGAGCTGGACACAGCTCTGAGCAACCTGATCTAATGTGGAAGTCAGCCCAGCTCTGAGCAGGGGATGGACCTCCAGAGGTCTCTCACCACCTAAATTATCCTGTGATTCAGCGAGAAACTCAGATTAGAATACAGTCATATGGCAGAGGCATAGTAGGGAAAATCTGAACTTCTAAGGCACCTGGGTCATTTTCCATCTTCCTCTTTTTTTTTCTTTTTCGGTTACCATTTATCTTACCAACTCTTTGAGCGTAGTCCATCTCTCATGCCATATACAAGGCTTGTCTCCAATGTTGCTTGGACCTTACTGCACTGCAAGTGAAAACCCACTCTTTCCCCCTTTCTCTTAAAGAAAACTGATTAAAACGCAGTTGGGCCTGTGCCCAGCTAAAGCATGAGAAAGTCAGGCAACCATTCTTTCTTTGTGTTAAGTATGTAAAGCTCTGCAAGTGAGTAAGCCTTTTTCTGTTTAGGGTAAGCAAAGATGCCTCAAACCTGGGGAGTGTCCAATTCTTAGCCATCATTAAGTGATTGTATTTCACCAAGGCATAAATTACGGCGCCTTCAGGACAAAGCTAATAGAAAAAATGCTAATTAGTGCTGGTCAGAAATTTTCCAGTGGAACATTTTTCTGTCAGAAACTCTCCTGATTAGTCAAAGTTGAAATGTTCCAGAAGAACACGTTGGTCTCACTGAATCTCCAATACGACATGGTGGACTGGGGTGGGGTGGGAGTAAGGAAAGAGGGAATCCATCAAAACACTCTTGTTGATTCCCTGCCAACTTATCTGCCTGGCTGCAAGTCTCATGGCAGCTGTAGGGACTGGAGTTTGGGGCAATCTGCCATACAGACAACGTGCCGGTAGATGAGTCCTGAAAACTCCTGGTTCCTGGATGGGAGCGGTAAATACAGAAGTCAGTCAGCTGGCCCCATCTCTCCAGCTCCCTTTCAGTGGACACCAGCCTAAGAGCATGTGTGCAAAATGACTTATCCCCATTTCCTGACAAGATACTCCAGTGGGTTCAACCAGCCCTTCTCCTTGGCTTCTGAATGACGAGGCTTGAATTTTGTTCTGGGATGTCCGTTGGAAGAGAAGGAAGAGCTGGTCTGATACTAGCTGTGTTCATTTGGCCTCTGGTTTCCACAGGTGTAGTTTCTCTGTGTTGTCCATCCCTGACATGTAAAAACAGCACGCAGTGCTTTTTTTCATCTCACACTTTCCTGCTTCCTGACAGAGCCACCTCTGAGGCTGAAGAGATGAGACTCTCATCAGCCTGGTCCCTGTGATATCCCTAAACTCTGGAACAGCCACATGGGCTCCATTTCCACCTCACTTGGGAGACTTGAAGGCTCCCTGGCCAGATGGGAACTGAGCACTGGGCTCCTACGGTGGCGATCAGAGGACTCTGCTGATACCTGCATGTCCTGCACCTGCACTGCAGGACTTGGAGCTCACACATGCAGCCAGCAGCATGCTTAGGTGGTGCGTGCAGCATTGTATATTTGCTCCTGGCTCTGCTCATACCAGTTAACTCTCTCCTTGCTCCACTCCTTCTGAAACCCTCCTAGCTCTTTGTACCTCCACGTGTCCCTCCTGCAAAGAATGCCCCTGGAGCTGAGCATGCATGGAGGGGCTGGATGTGACCCTTCCTTTGGCCAGTACCCTCTCTCCAGATCCTACGGCTGGCAGAAGATGGCTCAAATGCTGATCAGAGTACTGCAGTAACCAGGACTAAGGATACCCTGAATTGCCAAGCATTAATATTTGATGCATTTCAATATTTAAAGAGCTTGATAAGATAATTTAAGAAACACTGTCACTTTTTAAATTATTTGTAGACAATTTATAATGGAGCAAATCCACTTGGAATGAACAGTATTTTGGCTAGGATAGATGTATGGCTCAGACAGCTGCCTTCATTTATTTAAAACATCAGAGAGATGACAATTTTGAAATCCTCTGCTAGAAACCTCAGATCTCAACAGGCCAGACTCCTAGCTGGCAGAAGTTAGGAGAGGATCCAGGAGGTGTTTTAAGGCTGGTTGCAGTATTGTTGAAGGAAAGTTTTGCTTTTGGAAACAAAGTCAAAGAGACAGAGGGTTTCCCTGAAAGTTTTGTTTTCAGTGAAAATATTTGGGTTATCCTCTAGAAATTGAAAACTACAGCTGGAAAAAAATGAACTGCTGGTTGCCAAGAAAAAAAAACAAAAAACAAAAAACAAAAAACAAAAATCTGCTGCCTTTTTTTTCCTGATTTATTTGTTTTCCTGGAAATGTCCTGGCGTAAGTGGCTCCAGCAGTTTACACCTGATCAGGATCAGCCCCAGTGCTGATAGTGCTGTCACTCGCTTGATATACACCATATGAGTCTGTACAGAGTTCCCTGAGGCAGTCCCATCTCCCATACATATCACATTGCCGCTGTGTGCCTAAAGCACACAGGGAGGCGAGGGCACAATTCAAGCAATGTTAAAATGAGCAGCTTTATTTAACACAATATGCCTCAGACACACCCAGCGCACCACGGGAACTGTGCAAGGGAAGCCGACCTCTGTACAACAGTCTGTAGAGGACAGCACAGTTGGTTACTGATGAGGGAAGGTTTTGCATCCGACAGCCCCTTTGTTTCCATCAAGACAGATCTCCGAACACACCATCAAAGGTAGAATCACAACACTTTCTTTTTTGCTCTGCCAGTCCTGCAGTCCAGCTGCTTTATACAGCCAGCACACAAGGGCAGTGCAGGGAAAGGATTTCCCTGTGGTGATGCTGACAGTTTCTTGTGAAAACCAGCCCATTGCTCCACAGATGCCTGGACGAGGTGCAAAATGTCCACACTCTTATCACAGAATTACAGAATCACAGAATGGCTAAGCTGTGAAGGCATCTTTGGACATCATCTGGTCCAGCCTCCTGCTCAAGCAGGGCCACCTAGAGCAGGTTGCCCATGACCACGTCCATATGACTTTTAAAGATATTCAATGACACAGACTCTAAAACCTCTCTGGGCAACCTGTGCCAGTGCTCTGTCACCTGCGCAATAAAGAAGTGTTTCCTGATGTTCACGCAGAACCTTCCGTGTTCCAGTTTGTGCCCATTGCCTCTTGTGCTGGCACTGGGCACCGCCGAAAAGAGTTTTGGACGTAGGGAAGGGAAATGTGGAAAGAATGGAGTTGTGCTTTTCCGATGACGGCAAACCACCCAGGGAAGAGGCCCCCAAGGGCAGGTTTCCTTCAGGCATACCCAAATGTCACCGCCTCAGCAGTTGTCCTGGGAATCCTGGAGGTCATCTTTAGCCTTCTAGGATTAGGAAAGGAGTTTTCCGTGCTGTGGGAGGAGGAGTGTGGCTGAGGGGCTCCCTTGCTTCTGCAGTCTTGTCGGGATGATGGGATTTTGACAACCTTTCTCCAGAGTGTTTTCGTTTCTGTTCATCAGCTTGTTGGTCTGATAACATTAATCAGCACTTCTGTGGAAACAGTGCTTTCAGAGACGAACATTGTAATCAGAATGAAGAGACACTGATGAGTATTGCTAAAATTAAAGAGTCTAAATCCAGCAAAATTGCTTTCACTGGGAAAATGTATTTTTATCCGTAGCTGCCGTTATGCACTAGCTCCACGCTATCTTGACAAAGCCAGGCATGCTCACAATCAGAGGGGGTGGCATCTCCGTGGGAGCCCCAGCAAAGATGTTCCTCGCAGCTCACATTTTCCTGGTGGTACTCTCCTTGGCATGTCAGTGCTCTCCCTCTTTACCCTGTCGTCTAGCCAAATGCTTGCAGTGAGCAGCTTTGACTCCCAGAATAAGACAGTCCAGAAACAAAAAACCCGGCCCCGTGTTCATGCTGGAAGAACTTCATCCCAGACCCTGCTGTTGAAGAAATTCAGGGTTTCTGCTTGCTGCTGTCAGCCTTATAGGGCCCATACATGTACGAGGGCTCTCCACCTTCAGGGAAGGGGGAGAAGACTTGGGATGATGCCTGAATGTCCTTGAAACAGGAGATGGCATGTGCACATACTTCATTTACCTTGCTGTCTTACTACCAATGGAGATGCATGCTATCAACTCCTTTGAGGAGTAAAGGCATTTTCTAAGGCATCCCGAGCCCTTCTCCTATCCCCGACAGCATCTCAGACACTGCCTACCCCTCTCTGCTATCAATGGAGCCCAGTATTTCTCCACTCTTTGTAGGCACGAGTGACTCACTATGGACAAACAGCAACGTTGTGCACACCACATGGTCCCACTCCCCATCTCCTTAAGCTCCTCACTGCTCTGCTGCCCCTTCACTGCGCACTCTGGTAGCCTCATACCCTGCTCCATACGGGGACGGGAAGTGGCAGACACCTTCCCAGCTTTGTTCATCCACCTTTCACCCCAGTCAAAAGAAATGTCCCATTTGGCATGCTGTGGCTTCCAACATGTGACTGAACACAATGAGACTGCACATGCTTGAAGACAAGCAGCAAAACTGAAATTCCCTCTTGCTACTTTCTTTTCTGAGGCTGCAAAGATCTCCTGGAGGAAGGGGTTGTCTCTGTTTTCCCTCTGTGCTTCTGGCTGTGGTATCTTCTGGAGATGCATAAGCCTTGCTGGACACAGCAGCTTCAGCTACGGGGGCTGGAAGAGGGGACCTTTTTTCACCCCCTCCTGTCACAACAGTACAAACTGGAGCAGATAAATGGTCATATCCAGGGAGTGATGCAAAGACATAATGTTAGTGCTAGTGTAGCTGGGATCAGGTAATTTGTGTATGAATGTGACTGAATATTAGAGGATGAGATCTATTTGTCCATAAACCTGACAAGGGTGAAGCATTTCAGAAGCATCTTGTGGCCTATAAAACTGCAAAGCCTAAGCATATCGCTGCCCACTGAAAAGCATTAAATGGCTCACAGCACAAATGCCATAAAGCTTCTAGTGCATAGCTCGTGGGCACCCTGAGCCTCTGTTTTCCTACCCCAGCTCAGGACAAGTAAGAATTGTTTCAACCTTCATGAGTGGCTTCCTGCTTCACCACCTCTCTGGAAAGAGTGAGGAAAGCAGAGGAAAAAACAGAATTTCTTACCACTGGGTAATACTGCTTATACTTCACACATTGCCACTTAATGTTGTTAATACAGTTCATACAGCACAGGATGGAGCAATATACAATTAATATAATCACTAGATAATCATTAATAATTTCCTGCATGCTCTCAGGGGTCTAAAACTAAGCCCCAGGCGGTCAGGGCAGCAGTCCCATGCAGCATATCCAATAGATGATTGTTTCCTAATTTTTTTGCCTTCCCCAAGAATATTTGCTCAAAATGTTTGCTCCACTCTTAGTTGGAGGCAGAAAGGGGAATTAGGGAGCTGATTTTGGCTGCTGCTTCCTTTTGTACTGCCTGGGTATGTCCCTGTCACTGTTTTTATGGTGAGTTGATCAAACAGTGTCCTCTGGGCCCTCAGAAATGAAAGAACTGCCTGGCCCTGGGTGAAGAAGTGACCCCACTGCACCTGCCATCAACCATGCATTTATGGGTGGGAAGATGGAAGGGAGGATATTTCAGGAGCATCTCAGACCTCAGGGACAGCTGTCATCATCCCACTACTGCTAATCAGTAATGATACCCAGAAGACCCTCACCATGTGAGGCTTAGCACTGGCCTTCACCATCATCCCACTACTGCTAATCAGTAATGCACTGGCCTTCACCATGCCACCACTGACTCCAACAACCCCACTCTTTTTCTGAGGCATAAAAAAGAGGAAGCTGCCAGCAGCCAGAGGGAAATAAAAAGATATGCTAGGGAAACCTTTTTCCCCATGGGGGTGGTTCCTTCATTGGAACCCAGCCCAGAGAGGCTATAGGATCTTCACCCTTGGAAGCACTCAAACCTTGTCTGGGTGCAGCCCCGAGCAACCTCACCCAAGTTGGACCACAACCTATTCCCACCTCAATTATTTTGTGATTCTGTGAATTTCCAAGACCAGGAATTTGATAGACAATGTCTTCTGGAACTAACAGCTATTGCTTACCCACTGGCCGGCCCAGGGCAGAGGCACAGAGCCATTTTTGTCATGGGAGTGAGCTGGCTCCAGATTTACCCCAGTGAATTTTGTGCACTGTGTTTTTCTTCTGCTAGTTTAATATTCAGGACTGAAAGGCAGATGAGACAGAGATTGATCACCTGATGCTTTAGTGGTGATTATTATGAATTCATTCTTTTTGACTAATTTGGAATTTATTTTTCTTGTTCTTGAAGGCAGCCCTTGGATACTTTAATAACATTACATCTAGTGACTGCAAAAATAAATATCTGACATGTCTAGTTTTGCAATGTGTCATCTGTATGGATGTTTTCTGATGTATAATAAAAAATGCATGCTTGTTAGGAATACGTGATCTATAAATCAAACTTTTCCAAGGTCTTTGATTAATGTTTGTGAGTGGTGTAAGAAAGATTGCTTTCACCCTGTGACAACCCTCTGGGCTTCAGTAGTATCCACTGGCACAGAGGTCATAAACTACTTTCCATTCAATCCCTTTTATTTTCATTTTCCTACAACTTTCTGAGACACTTACCTACAGAGCTAAAATTTGCCATGCTGAGCCTCTGCCTGAGGGGGGCTTAGACGCTTTATTTTGGGAGGGAGAGTGCCCAGGGCAGCCAGAGGCATTATTTTCCCCTCCCTCCTTCCTGTGGCAAGGATAGTTGGATAACATTTGCAAAGTGACATGAAAGTCCTCATTCTCTCCAAGGAGATGGGTACAAGCTGTGGCTGAAAGGAACTAGTGGCGACAGGCCTACAAAGACATGAAAAAATATTATATCAAGCATGACCTCAAAAGAGTTGCATGGGAAGTAATGGGGTATAGCCCCAGATCAAGACTCCCTTCCTGCACAGCTAATGTCTATTCTTATCTGTGGGTTGCTCCACTCTCCAGATGGGCATCATCCCCAGGAGATGATGAGTGGGACATCCCCAGGAGAGCATAAAAGTCTCAGAACTGGACCTCCCTTTTCCCAGGCTTGCTGATGTTATGGGTGGTCTTACTGCTAAGATTAGGCAGTTTGGGGCTGGAGCTTTGGGAGATGCTGAGGTCTGCATAGCAATTGGAAAGGCTAGTGTGCCTTTTCAGGCAGGTTATTCACGGAAATAGCAGTTTGGCAAATTTGAAATTAACAAATCCCCTGTGCCTTTTCTGACCATTAAGTAGGACAGCCTGGGCTTTAGATATGCAACAGCCTACCTTAAATGCTATTGTCAAAGACAGTACCTTCTGCTGGTCACCAGGGTAACACTTGCTTTTCCAAAGCTCTTCTGAGTTTCTGAGCTGCCTGATGATTCTACACTCAGTGCAGAACTGGGAGCTGTCTTCTAGTGAGATTGTCTAGGTGTCCCTGCATGGGATTGTCTAGGTGTCCCTGCTGGAGCAGGGCAGTTGGACCAGATGACCTCCAGAGGTCCCTGCCATCCTCAACTATCCTGTGATTCTGTGATTCTTACTTGCTCCAAATGTAGCAGGATTTTTACCTGTCCCTGGATTTATTTTTTTTTTCAGTTTGCATGTGGAGAATTGTAACAGTGTAAAACATCTGATCAAAGCCCACTTGGAGTTGCTGAAGGTTGTGGTAGCACATGTGACCCACAGTAACTGTGGGAATTATATTGTTGTTCTTCGATGCCATTTTACATCCAAATGCTAGAAATCGTCCTCACCATCATGAGGGCTGAAGAAAGGTCAGGTCCAGTAACAGGCAGTAGTGAATGACCAGAATGCTACCTTTCAGGAAATGCCCATGGCCTCTGTTTTGTCCAGTGTGCAGGGGTGAGTGTGTTGTTTCACACCAGGATGGCTGCTGGAGAAAATTTCGCAGAATGAGTGTTGAGTCATGCAAAAGATGTCCTTGAAAAGCAGTGTTGGGATCCTAGCAACTCTCCCAAGGATGGTTAAAAAGACCTCTGAATACAAAGGAGAAAAATAGTGCCAGTGATTTGTTTATAATAATGATGCTCCAGTGAGCCTATACATCTGATTATAATGCTAGTGTCACACTTCCTGTCTCTCTGTTGGCATCGATATTATATCTAGGCTTCCCTAAAGCAGTCCATTGACTCACATGATACTAATTGTGTTTCTGAAATGGACTTATTTTACTCTAGACCATGAGTAGCCATGTCCTGTTCACAGTGCTTGAAAAAAAATGTTTAATTTGGTTTTTTGGAGCAATATGCTTCCTGGAAGGAGGAAGCAGTGTTTCTAGACTTGCCACCTGCTGCCTGGTCATCTGCATGTAACAGTGGATGGGACAGGGGTGTGAAGGGAAGACATGGTGCTTTCCAAAGCTATATTTACTTGTTGCTGTGCCATGTGGCATGCCTGCCACGTGGCAAGAGAAGGTGGGGGCTATGGGGCAAGGATCTTGTGCTGCAAATACTGTTGAAAATATAGTGCAAAAAGAGATTTGAGCATATTTCTTCCTGTATGCTCATCTGCCTGTGCATACAGGTCAGGTCTGCAGCCTGGAGGTCTATCGAGATGAGCTCTCACTCTAGTGTCCTACCCTGCCTTTCCCTGAGTATGGTGTTGCCACCAATGAAAGTGAAGCCAACTAACAAAAGCCCTTTGTAAAAGTTTACTAGCCAGCGTCTTGGTTTAGCAATGGCTCACCATACCTCTCCAGAGCATTCATTTCTTCAGAACTATTTTAGATTTTTTTTTTCTCTTAATCTTCTTTTTGTGCTGTACTCTGAAAAAGCCTACTTCTGACCACTTGCAGCCTGGAAAAACCTGGCTAGCTGAGATGGCACCTTTGCTGATATCCCTGCTCTCTGCTAGCAAAGCAGTTGCAGTTTTTATGTTTGTCTCCCTGCCTGTCCACTCACAACAATTATCCTCGGTTAACAGTGCTGCTGTGCCACAGCCTCCTTAGTGTCATCTCCTGACTTCAGGAGATTAAATAGCACAAGCAGCTGAGGATACATGGATGGGCGCCAAAGAATGAAAGCTGAAAGAATTAGTTTTTATGGTTTATTGAGTATACTGACATACTGAGGCCTGTCTAGAAAAGCTGGAACAGCTGGCTTTTGGATAACTTCAGTCATTTTAAGGCCATCTTTTTGAAGGTTTTAGTGGACGCCTTTTAATTCTTGATGGTTTGTCAGCTGGAGGCTATTGGCTGCGCTGCTGTGTAGCAGCCGGTGGTTGGTGCAGGTGGTCTCCTGGATGTGCTGTTGGGAAGGTATTTTCTGTGCTGTTTCTAATCAAATGGGTGCTTTAGTGAGGAGATTGAACACATATACAAAGCACAGTTTGTTCCCGAGTTTATCCATTTCTAGCTTTTATGGCTACACATAGCCATAGAACTGCAGCAGATCAAGTTGCAGCCCATTGTAACACGTATTTGATGACCAGCCACCTCTTAAGGAGACCTCCTCATTAATTGCCATGTAGGCAGATTGGGTTAGAGTGTAGCTACCAAACAAACACAAGTGGTGCCCAGCATGTTTATGACCATGGGTTAGTCCACCTGGAAACCTAAGTGATCACATAGCTTGTTGATTTTTTTTCTACAGCATTATGCTTGCCAGTTCAGATGAGAAGATGTGATATCTTCAGACCTGGATTTATTGAGACAATAAAAAATATCTGCATAAAAAGATACACTTTTTGCAAAGGAATTATTCTTTTAGCCAAACCCTAGCATTAGCTTAAAGTACAGAGAGATCTTCTGGATTAACCTTGCCTTTTCAAGCCCATATAGTTATTCTTAGTGGTCTAAGCTCTTAAGATTGTCGGAAGTGTAAGGATTCTGGTTTAAAAACATCCAAGCAATTTTACATCTGTGCTTCAAGTTTATCTGGAAGCAGTGACAGATTCTTAATAATTTCAACTCCGTTTGCAGAGCTAAACTGCAGTGTGATCCTGCTAAAGCTTCCTATCTGCCTGGAACTCAGTCAAATGGTGCTGTGACAAGCATGGGAGCAGCCGGTGTGCTGTTGGCATCAGCCTGAGTGTCTCTTCAGAATGAACATATGTTCTCCAGTTCAGCTACTTCATTTGCTCTTCCCTTGTTAACTTTTACTGTATGCTTTTTTTTTTTTTTTTCCCTTAATTAAGAACTTTGACTTTCTGAGAGGTTTTAAAATTTTCCCTTATCTGTGGAGGTGGGGAAGGGCAGATGCTAAGAGACAGAAGCTTTTGTTGATGAAACTAATCAGATTTCGTGTCCTATCTAAGAAGGAAATTAGAATAAAGACACCAGTAATTTGAGCAATGTTCTGAAAGATCTTCATGATTGGCAGGTTGTTAAAACTGCACCACTGTTCTCTGGTAAAGAAGGAGGAAAATTAGATGGAGTTGCACTAGGCTGGTGAATAAACCTCTAAAGATTCCAGAGTCTTCAGTGTGGCTCAGAGATGTTCTGCAAACTTGGTGGTAGCGCTGGGCGTTGCAGAGGACAACCAAGCACATTAACCGAAATCATAATAAAGAACTGAATTAGCAGGGACATGAAGATAAGAAATGGAGTTGTGAAGAAGCTAGAAGGAAAGTCCTTTGCATATTGATAAATGTTTTAAAAGGTGGAGGAGGAATAAGCACTTATTTTCTCCATGGGGAGGGACTGGTTGTGGAATCTCCTGCATGTCTTTGAAAATGATCAAGAAGAAGATAACCAAATTTGTTGCTGACACAGACCTGTTCTGGATAGTCCAAACTGACTCAAGAGCTGCAGAAAGGTCTTGCAAATAAAATTCACTTTATTTAACAGCAAAATGTTGTCGGGGG
>VXAA01007436.1:222771-253345 GCA_013399115.1 Anseranas semipalmata | reverse complement strand
GGAGGGGAGGGGGGGGAGGGGGGGAGACGACAACCCTCAATGTGCTTATGTGCTATTGGTCTCTAAATTATCATGTACCACTCACAAAAAGGATCCAAGGATTTGTGAAGCACTGTGTATAGCTCTCTGAAAACATCAATTCACATCTCAGCATGGTCAAAAAGGCAAACAGGATGTGAGTAAGTATTAGGAAAGATATACAGAGAAAAACAAATGACATTGTTATACTACTGTACAAATCCCACTTGTGCACAAACCTTTGTGCACTCTGTCTTGGAGAATATCACGGGAGCAATGAAGGGATAAGAAGAGGAGATCTGGGAGCCAAGGTTTGGACAAATGCTCTTTTAAGAAGAATTTAAAATGACTGGGAAGAAAACAACTGAAAGGGCTGTGATCAAGTCCTTTCTGCTCACAAAAGGAACAGGGAATGAGTAGATTCTGCTTCTGAAAACTGAAAAATGTTCAAACACTTAAAAAAAAAAATTAAAACAGACTGAAGGAAGGATCCTTTCACATGCATTACATAATGAAGCTGTGGAGCTCCTTGCCAGAAGATGCTTCAATAAATCAATCAATCAGGCAATCAATAAATTAGAAACCTCATCCAGAGATGATCTGTCAAAGGTTATTTAACATGATAATAGCTACCGTGGCTGTGATTGTAGCAAAGATGCCAAGCAACCATGGTGAGAAAAAGGTGTTTGTGTGGTATCTCCCCTACAATTTGTCACTGACAGCATGTGATCACACAAAATGCATAGGGATTTATAATGAATCTGTCTGGTCTGTATACCTGTTTAAAAATAGCTTTTCTCCCTCTGCATTTTCCTTCCTGCTATTGAGTTTCAAGCTGTTCAGAGGGGGACTGTGTCATTATATGAATTTACAGAAATAGGCATGTTGGGACCCTCCTTTTGGTTAGATTTGCCACTGTAATTCCTACAAAGGCTAATGATGATAATAGCGTACAAGGACAGATGGCAGTGAGATATTTGCAGTATATTTGAGACAATAAAGTCTATTTTGTTCTACATAATCTTAAGAGCCCAGGTACAAAGTGTCTTGCAGTCAGCTTTTTCCATGTGTCCCTGAATGAGCTGGAATAAGAATGTAAAATGTGATTTAACAGTTTCAGTGGTTGTCCTCAAAAGTGGCGGCATTTTGGTGGCGTGGGATCCCATTGCATGCATTTTTTCCTGAGCTTAGGTATCTTCCAGAGTGAAGGCACTTTGCACATTGTGAGTTATTCTAGCAGTGATTGCTTTCAGAAGTGTGAACACTTCTGTTTATTTCTACCACTTGCTAATCCTGTTTTGGCTGGTGCAGCCCCTGCAAGGAGCTCTCTCCATGGGATGTGTTACTCGGAAATGATCCATACTATTGCTGAGATTTGGGAAGTGCTTTGATCTGCTTTGTGAAGTGCTTCATTTGCAAAGCAAACCTGGTGAGTATTTGCTCTCTGCCAATTTGGTGCAAAGGAGAAAAAACACTTAGCTGTTTTATTTTATTTCTTTGCCTGACAAGGACAGTTTTGCCTCTTGTATATTTGCTGGTCTTCAACCTGGGAAGTTTTAAGTCTGTCTTTGTCAGTATAAGCTAAGCTCCATCGTTTAGCATTAGGTGAATGTGTTCAGAGCAGCTGTCCTCCAAATTGTCCCTGCTCTGCGTGGTGGGTAGCAGATGAGCCAGGAGCATGTACACAGATCAGATGAGTTATTTGACTGCTTAGAGAGGAAAATGGAAGAAGGATGGAGCTGGCTGTCAGGCTCACAAATGAACCACATAAAAGTTGCTGTATTGTGATGTGCCTCTTGTCAGTATCCAGCACCAGCTGCTTCAAAAGCAAGGTTGAAAAAGGACTCCAGCAAGCGTCTTATGGCTGGTCCCCATAAGAAGCCAAATTTGGGGTAGGGCTTTCAAAAGTTGGGGCTTTGTGTACCTTTAAGGAAAACAATTGCCCTTTAAATTACTTGGATGAGCAGTGGTTAAAATCGGATTGCCTAGAGCTTCCTGGTAGAGGGCTGTCCCTGACTGTTGGTGGTTTAAAGAATTTGGCCTCAGTTTCTCCAAGCTGCCTGTCTAGCTCTAGGGCTGGGGGAAATGAGCACACCTGCCTGCAAAGTAGGCTTTGTAAGCAGCATACAAAATTGCAGATGATGCAGAATGTTGAATTTTAAGCTAGAGGAGAAACCTTCATCTGTCTGGTCTGAACAAGACAGACATCCCGTGGACAAGTAAACATTTTATTTAAAAGCAAGCAAACAAACAACAACAACAACAACAACAACAAAAACACAACAAAACCCATCCAATGAACACACAAGCTGGCAACTTGGTGATGGACAGACTTGCATATGCATTTCTGGGGACTTTTTAGTTTAATTTGAACTGCAAGAGACTCCAGGAGTCATAGCATCTCTTTCCATAAGCTATGTTAGAAATATAACTTAGAATGTACTCTAAATTTAAGAAAGGTTAAACACCTTTGGAATATCTAAATAACTCTTCTCTTCATGGTACAATAATTTAGTATTAAGGCCTGCATCTGGAGGCAGAGGAACAAATTGTGCTGCTTCTGCTTTTCTACTGATGGACCCTGATTTCTGTCTGGTAGCTGTTCCATATGGCTTATTACTTCTACTACCTTTTCCATATTAATAACATCCTTGCTTTCCTGATGTATACTTCTTGTGAGAGCTGTCAATTCCTCTTACCCTCACCAGCAAACAAGTCTGGCAAACATGTTTATAAGCTGGATCAGATGCCAGTTCCTCCAGAGCAAAACGAAACTAAAGTTACTCCAGCTGGTGTCCAAATCTGCTGACACTGCATTCCCTTGGGAACAACCTGGTTTACTTAAGCAGAAAGTCTATGCAGAGCCTTGCAAAGCAGAGAGCTGAGCCCATGTCAGGAAAACAGACAAGGTAGGGCTGAAGTGTGATGCTGGGGGTGAAGAAGAAACTTAAAGGAGAGACCAGCCTCACTGGCACAGAGGAAGGAATTCTTCAGGTCCCATTTGGAGTTAACAAATAAAATGAACCCAAGGGCAAATGCAATTTCTTCTAGACACATTTGGATTTTAGGCTATTCTTATACTTTGTTAATGTTAAAGGCTCTTTCTAGCACTGAACTGTGAAATCTAGGCAGCCATAACTCTAATAGAGTTTCTTTACTATGTGGCAATTATGGTGATTGATATGGATAAATGTGATCTTGAAACAGCAATAATGAGACAATACAGCTCAATACTAAAGCAAATGCATTTTGAAAATCAGTTTTTGAAATGAGAACAGCAAGGAAAATTGTGCAAGTGTGTGTATTTGTGCTTGGCTCTCTCATTTTTGTCTGGTTTTTGTTCTGCAAAACTTTTAGCGGTGACCTCAGCCACGCTGACATGGATTATTACTCTCTGAGAAGGCTGTACTGTGACAGATGTTCTTACCTGCTCATACCAAAAGGCTGTAAGTATATGTTGCTGTCTAATATCTTTTTAGAGGGAAGTAAAAATTTTCTGGAACACTTTCAGCAGTAGCAAGAAGAAAATGTGAATCTATTATGGGAACAAAGATAAAAACTGCTTACTAAAATTTTGTGCGAGCAAAAGTGTAGAGAGCAGATGCTCTGCAGAAAAGCAAGATGGGCAGTTACAGACCTAGCAAAGGAGTTTGCAAACTCATTCACTTGGCTTTATAAACAACCAATTGAGAACAGAAATACACGACCAGTTCTTTGCAAATCTTTGTAAGCAGGGAACTGACCTGTAGCAATTTTCTCATCCAGCACCAGCTTCTATCCAAACTTCACTATCTCTGAAAGCCTGCTAACCTCAGCCTGCTTTTCCTCCAGTGCTGAGTTAGGCGAGAAAGAACATGGTGTTTTTCACTGATATTCGTGCAAGAGGAAATCATTGTCCCAGGCTCGGTGCAGAATTCAAGCTCTCCCCTTGTCCTGGAGCTCCTGGCGGCCTCTGCTGTACAGGCTGCACTCCCCTCTGCTGGAGGGAGGCTCGGTGCTTGGCAGGCGAGGAGCTGCCTTGGCTTGCCAGTGGAAGACAGAAACCATGCTCTCGCCTCAGCGAGGGAAGCTTTTTCTTGCACTGACTGCTGAAAGGCTCAGTGAGAGGCGGAAGATGCTGTGTCCTGTCCCTGGCAATGCACGCGTGCAGTTTAACGACTGTATTTTGCTGGCATGGATTTCTTACTCTTGTCACTGTGAGATTTTTCTCTCTCAAATACTATATTTAACCTGAAGCTTTGTCATGCTGCTGTCTCTGAACAACAAGCAGACATCTTTAGCGAGCTAGCTGCACTATTTCCCAGATCTGTGCCCTTTAATAACCTTACTAGATTTTTCTTGCTAGTACGTATTATCATACCTTTATCCAAATCATGGAAAGAAGATATCATATGATTTCCATCTTCTCAATGTGTCTGGACATGTTTGGAGTTGGAGTGCTCCAGGATTTGAACTAGCACGGAACAGTGGTGGTAGAGAAGATGGAGGCATACTCAGGGAATAGGAGTACTTCTTTTATTTTAAAACCTCAAGAAACTCAAACATCAGGAAAAAATGTCACAGCCTGGGCTGCCAGAATTTGACCTTTTACCAGATACTTGCCACCAACAGGTCTGTTGGACTCCAGCAAGACGTGCTAGAAAGTTTTGAAGGTGCCGAGCACTGTAGACTTGTCCATTGCTCTGACTGTACTCACTATAACAGCCAGAAAAAAAAAAAAATCATAAAGAAGACAGCATCAGTTTCTAGTCTTCTGTCAGCAGAAGGACCTTTAACCTGCTGGAAGAAAGAGCTCATTAGTACCCACTGTCTTCTGGTGATGGTACTTCTAGCTAGCAATCATCTTGAGAGTGGGAACCACTTCACACAGGGTGTCTTTCCTGATGCTTCCAGGTTTCTAGGACAGGAGCAGCCACCGCAGTTGCTGGTTCATCACTCACTGTGTCCACAGGTTCTTTTTTTTTTTTTTTTTGTAGTTGCAGCTCTTCACTGATCGTCTTTGAGTGTGGCTGAAATTTCTGCACAGGGTCTAATGGTGAAGTGGGAGAGACCAAATTGTATCTTCTCATGCTAAAGCCATCCTTTCTTGTGATTCAGGCCAGAAATGTCTATCTCTTCCTTGTGGGATAAAAAGAAGAGTCCCACTAGGACAGTGTATTTGGGATTTGGCACTGGAGACTGAGTTGGGAGAATGTGATCTGAATTCTCAGATTCCTTGCTTTTGCTGGTCCAGCTCTAACCATTTGCTTTATTTTAATGATAGTGTTTTTCACTGATGATATGCCAAACTCAGCAAAACAAATTGTGCTGGAATCTGTTGTCCTTGGATCACCTCTCTGAGTTCAGGTGTTAGAAAGGACAGACACTACAAATAAGAAAATGGTGATTTCTCACCAGAGCGATGTGCTACAGCCTGACAATGAGACTTGGAGCTTTCCTCAGTACACTGTAAAAAATCTGTGGCATAGAAATATTTATTAAGGAATTTCTTTAACCCATGTTGGCTTTCTGGGGTTGGAAACTCGCCTGACACATATTGAATTATATTGGAATATTACCATTACTTCACTGAAAACTGGATAGGACACTTTTTTCTTAACATCCATTTTGATAGTCTTAAACAGTCTAGAAATTAAGAAATAAGAACTGCCTTTGGAAGTATGTGACTAATGACAAATGAATCAGCACTTTTAACAGGGTCAGTAGGATGGCTGTGAATTGCAAGAACCCTCCAACTGCCTGTTCTGCTTGTTTGCACTGTATTAATGAGGAATGACCTGAAAAATTGCTGCAATCAGACAAAACAAAGGGTAAAAGTACGAAGAGAGGAAAACAGTTATCACTGTATATTTTGAAATTTCACTGGGCAAGGGCATGAGCAACCTGCTTTAGCTCTAAAGCTTCCCTGCTTCAAGCATGGAGTTGGACTAGGGACTCTTGAGTTACTCAATGATTCTGCAAATTTTCCTGAATATGCTCTCAAAGCCAGAATCTACTTTTTTTCTGAAAACACTGTCATGGCCTTGGATGGTGGAAGGAATGAAGCAGAAGGCCAGGAGTTGTCTCAGCCAGGCTCACCTTAGTTCTGGGCTTAGGAAGTCATAACCCTGCTTATGATGCTCGTAATCCTACCTCTTCACTGGAAGGGAATATGAAGCCCTGGTGATGAAAGACTGTGCAGAATCCCTGGTCGGAATGAAAATTCCTGCTTCCAAGGGATCTGCAGATCTCGTAAGCAAGATATATTCCAAACTTAATAGCAAATGTTATTCAACTGTATGTCAGCAGAGTTACATCCGATAATGGAGTTGTCAAAGCTAAATCAAAATTGGTCCCAAGAGAGAATTAATTCTGGGCTTTCCTACATAGGAAAAGAAATGAACACATAAACATCCACTTACATAAAATTTGACTTGGACATCAAAAGTCTTCCTTCATAAACATCCACAAATATTTCTTAATAGGTCTTAATATCTGTTGGAGGTTGCGCCGGGGGACTGTAAAATGCCTGAAAGCAGATCTCAGTGGATGTGTGCTACACAACGTGCTGCTCTACTATTCTCTCAGCCTTTTCCCTTCTAAGCCCTGCTCACAGCCTCCATGTATTTGAAGACTCTCCACAGGAGGGAAAGGCTGAACCAAATTCCTTTTTGATGACACTGATTTCTTCAGGAGCTTTAATGGACTTACGTCAACAGGTGTAGGAGCTCACCGACACCCTTACATGCTTAATTTACTTCTCAGCATTTCCAATCTTATTCTTAAGGGGGGGAAACATAAGATCATGGTGTCCAAATACAATAAACTGTTGAAAATCTCATGAAGGAACAAAAGACAAAGGATGTTCTCTAAGGATTAAAATCAGTGAGTGTTCACTGAAGTCAGTGCTGGGACATCTACAGTCCACAGGGCTATGCAGAAAGTGGTAAGAGCCCACTTGCATCCCAGGAGAACACCTGGAGGTAGAGAACAGAGGCATAAGAGTGCAGCCCAGCTGGGTACATTTCCAGGCCTAAGGGTACATTTATACCAGACTAGCAATTAAGATACTTAAGTTCATTTTAAGGCAGGGTATACACTGAATGTCAGAAGTTCTTTGTGAATATGTCCAAGTGCAGGCAAGGGCTCAGATATCTGTGGAGTGGAAATGACAGCAGAACCATGTCTAAGCCCTCAAAACCAGGCACAGAATGAGCAGACAACAACCCCTGAGCATCACAGAACATCCTCCTGCTGCACCCTCAGACCCTTCACACTTACCCTGTTTTGTCCTTTTCTGAAAATCAGCCATCTTTATTTTTCTGTGTGGTTTCTGTCTTACTTTCAAATGTCAAACAAGTGTCATTAAATAACCAAATAACAACTTTTTTCAAAGCAGATCCTGGGGAAGTCACGCTGTGTAAAAATGGCCACTTCCCCCAACTTGCTTGAAAACTAGAGCTTCTCCTCAGTAAAGGAAAAAGGACTTTCAAATTATTGAATATTCTGGAATGGTTCATTTATTTCCTCCTGCCATTTCAAAGCACTCAAAAAAGGCTTGTGTTGTGGATTTGTTTTCTTGGCACTCTTCTTCAGGAGCTATTCTGGAAACACTTTACCTACGAAATATCAGTCTTGACTTCTTTATGTTAGTTTTCAGGTGATTTGCACATACTTTTTTGCATCTCTTATGTGCACACCATGCTGTCTCCCAGAGAAAGGACCTGGGATGCTTTTCTGCTTGCCCTCCCTCTGCTGTCTTGTTCAAGGGGTTCCACTGGGGCTTGCAAACTTAACTGTAAGGGGACAATGCAGTGCCCTGTACTCAAATCCCCATGTTCCTGCAGCAAACGTCATTCTCTTGAATGTTGCCTAGAATCACTCAAATAGTTCTCAAAATAAAATCTTGATGAAAGTTCTGCGACAGGCTTTCCTCCTATGCAGGAAACCACCTCTACCCAATTATCTGGTCTAGAAGAGATCCTCAGAGGCTGTTTCAGAACATGAAAATGAGTCACCACCTGTAGTATCTGCACTTCAGACTCAGTATCTGTATTTCAGAAAGGACTAGTACTAGGTGGTAAGTTATCTATTGGTGCATGCATGGTACTTTGCTCCTGAGCCTTTCTCCTGATACTGCGTTGCAGAGGATTACTTTGAGGAAGATGGCAAATTGAATTCACCCTGTGAGGAATCTACATTTGGAGTCTTCATTCACTTATTAAAGCAGAGTCAGTGTTTAACTTTTCTTCGATGCAGTATTAGAGGGAAGTGAATGAATTATTGAATGAACTATCTTCAAAAGTTCCCTGAGGCTTATATCATCCTGCACTTACCAAAAGTATGATGCCTGCTGTGCTCAGTTAATCCATTTATAAAGCTTTTAAAAATATTTAAGGGTGAACTTTGTCTTTCTTAAGGGCTTTTCTAAAAAAAAAAAAAAAGAAAAGAAAAGGAAAGAAATTAAGCTTTGTTTAATTGGAAATAGGAAACCTACAAAATCTCATTGTTTAAAATAATTTTGAAACTTGCTCCCAATTTCCAACAGCCCTCTCTATTGTTTGAACTGCGTTTTTCCATAATGTTATTTTGAATAAGTCTGTTTATCTTCAGTTTGCCATCTCTGGTTACCGAATGTTGTTCAGGATGCATCGTACACCTAGAAATCTACCCTGTGATTCGGGATGTGATAAAATTGCTGGCTGCCGAAAAGTGTTCGTCATGCTAAGGCAAGACATTTTTATCATGTTTTATAGACTTGCAGAAGTGTTGGTGGAAGGATTGCTGGAGATCTGTAATCTAACCACCTATCACAAACACTAGATCAGGGCAGCTGCAGTATTACCACAACTGGAGATTCTCCCCACTCAACTTCCCTGGTGACCCTGATCCTGGGGAAGAAGTTTCTCTGAATGCCCAACATGAACCTGTCAGGATGCAGCTGCCCATTGTTGCTCCCCGATGCCTCATCTCCCCAGAGCATGGCTCATCGTTGCTCTACCTGCCCTTCATGCAGCTGTAGGCTGCTATCTGATATCTCCTCAGCCTCCTCTTCACTGACTGTGCAAGCATAGCTTTGCAATGCTTTTTCCGAATTATGTGTTGCTTTGTCATCATTATGGATAGGGTGGCGAGTGTTGCCTCCTACAGATGTTCTGTCTTTTTTCTGCAGTTGTTGAAATTCAGATTGCTGCTCATAAGGGTCAGCCCCTAAGCTGACAATGAGGTTCATCTCAAAGTCTCAAATTGTGTAAGCAGACACCCCGTGTGTGAGTTTTAGTGTCTGATGATCTAGAATAGAAGTTGCTCCCAAGTGAAATTTGCAGTCAATTCTGTAACAGCTTAGCGAATGTAAAATGTAAGTGATTTCATTATTATTGTTGATTTAAAACAGGCATAAAGCTTATTGATTGATCCTGACTTTTAAACTGGGATTGTTTCAAACATTGCAACATAAAACCTCATTTTGTATTGATTCAGACTTTTTCCTCCACTTTTGCCATGTTTTTACAGAATGAGCTGAAGTATTTGAAAGCACAAAAAGCTGAACTGTCCTGCATATGCTGGGACTGCTCTCTCCCCTAGCAAGAGAGGAAACACTTGTCCATTAAGGATAGCGAAAGGTGCTCTTACAGCAGAGTGAGCAGCACTGATGTTAGAGCACGTGGAATTAAGCTGAAGGTAAATGTGACTTTTAAGTAGCTCTAAGTTATCCCAGCTCCCGAGGGCAAGTGACTAAACGACTGCATGTCTAATAAATAATTATCAACCTAAATTGAATAATAAATCCCGTCACATAAAATTTAATTTTTTGTACTATATATATTCTGCAGTCACTCCAGTTCTTGTTATGGTTCATCAAGTTGCAAAGACGTCCAGTATGAATGGCTAAGAGTCATTTGCCTTGATTTAGGTTTTGCATTTGTTGCACAAGCTGGGAAATTAATTGGAATGGGTGTTCACTCTTCAGAGGAAGCAAATCTCAGCTGACTGAGACACACAACAACTTCCAATTTGTAAAGGGCAGCCTTCAGATGACTGTGGCTTTTGGTTCCTTGAGCAAGCAGCCCACTCACAATTCCACAGCCTCTGTTTAATGTTTTGCTCCTTCAAACAGTGGAGAAATGGAGTGAGTGCTTCATACTCAGAGATTTTCAGTACTTTTGGGCACTGTTGTCATTTGATTCCTAAAGGAGTTGAATTAGTGAGTCCTGAAGGTGTACAGGTTCAGAAACATCTGTGGGAAAGCCTCCAACACCTCTGTTAATTCTGGAAACATCCATGACAATGTGATGGATGCTGAGCTCTTCTCAAGCTCTGGTTTTGCTTGTGAACACACAAGTCTGGTAGTCCTGCAGATGCTTGGACATCAGCTGGCACCTTTCTAAACTTCTCTGAGCCTGTTGACTTTGCAATCACCAAAGATACTGAAGTAAAAGTGCAAATGGAAAGGGTCCACACAAAACAGGTGATAACGTTGATTTGCTGATGAGGAAAGATGAGTCTTGCATGATGGACATGTTGCATGGGAACAGGAAAAGTGTACCTACAGAGACACCAAAAGTGGGCTTCAGAGGAAGAATGTGGGAAGAACTATGTGGTAGATCTCGTGGGTACCTTTGAATATTTGAAAAGACTTATCACATGGAACACTGCTTTTTCACAAAAGTTTGTTGAGTGGATGCAACTGGAACTGTCTGCCCTGCTCAAGCAGGAAAATCTGCTGAGGATATATAAAACATCACACTTTGTTATATCCTTGGCGGGGGGAGGGGGGCGCATAAGCCTTCCAATTTACCTTTCTCTTGGGAATCAGAAGGTCATGGTTTAATATGTACACAGTACAATCTGACCAAACCAAGTCTCAATGTTTTATTATCAATTTTTGGTTCTCCATTCAGCTTTTAGATGTTAGACTTTGGATGAATACTTGATATATTTCACTGGAAACTGGTATTGCAAAATAACATTTAACTGAAATCCCAATTTTTCAATGCAAATCACTTAATATTTAATTGTGCTCAGCTAGGCACTTCTGATGTCCCACTATGCCTGTTTCATTTGTGACCTACAGGGCTCCTCAGCAGGCTGAATAGCTTCTGACTCATTTGCATCCACTCAAGCTTTGCAAAGCTAACCAGAAGTATCCACAGATATTTTGCAAATAAAACCTGTGGACCCACGCCAAGGAGACCAAAGACACTCTGTAAACTCCCTGCCAGCTTTTGGGTAGTGAGGAATGTTCATGGAAAGCAAAAACACTGCTCTCACTCAAGGGATGTGTTTATAACATCTATTCTGGAAGATTTTTGAGTCATAATTTGAAGATATAAGGAAGGCTGCACTGATGGTGGAACAGGAGAACAAAACACTCACAATGAAGAACTGCAAAAAGGCCAATTACTCTGAGCAGCAGGGGTGGTGAGGTAGAGGAAGAGGGTGTGCTCACTAGTCTTCTTGCAACTCACCAGCCCAACAGCACTTGGGCAAGGAAGTGCCCATCCTTGCCCCAGTAGAAAAAATAAGTACTGGGAGGGCTGCTGATCAACAGTGATCTCCCGGGAAGATCCTCCCTCATCTGCATTGCCTGGGGAATGGGGGTGGTACGTTGTCGCAAGTCCTGTCTTAGAGGCTGTTGAAGCTAGTGTTCCTCAGTGGCTAGCAAAGGGTGAGGCACAGCAATACTGGTATGTTTCACATATTTTTCCTGTCTAGCATCACTTTTTTCTTAAAGGCTCCCTTTTTGCACTTTTTTCGCCTGCTCATCTTGTTCTTGTTCTGCTCTTTTCCACTTAGACCTGCATCCCTCTGGCCATTACTCCTCCATCTCTTTATTTTAATTGGACTGACCAAAGCCCTGTCACAATCTTGTTAGATTGCAAAAGAGAAATTGCCCTGCCACAGAAATGCCACGTGATATGTAAAATCCTGCCTCTCTTGAAGGCAAGTTGCTCTTCGGTTGGCCTTGGTGTTGTCAGTGTTTTACCTGAGGATACGGGCTGTGCTCAGCTTACCTCTAAGGGAAATTTCACATTAAGTGAAACTCAGCGAGACCCAAATATTGAATCAGGTGGGAATTAGTCTAGAGACCTCCAGCAGTCCCTCCCCACCCACAGGGCCGAGACTTGCTGCTGCAGTAGTCTAATCCATCACAAGAAAGGAATGAGCTTTCTGCCTTTTGACAGAAACAATCAGATGATCTGCCCCTGATAACTACTACAGTAGGTCTGGAGCTATACATTACAAATGAGATGCTGTGATGACTCTATTTGCTCTTATGGAGAACTTTGCCAGGTCTGGCAATGCTAAAGGAAGCAGGAAAATGAATGTATCTGCACTCACTGAGACTGTTTTGAATTAACTTTCTATTTTTTTTTTTTTTTATTTCCCTGAGGCAAGGTCACATGAAGGTATTGGAAAATTTCAAGGCAAGGAAACTCAACACCTCAAACTTTGTGTAAAATAGAGTTTTATATATATAAAACCCCAGGATATTTGGCAGTCTGGCTAATCTCTAAGCAATAACTAAGGTTTTAAATGCTTTCTCAGAAAACCTAAAGGCTTTAATTCTGGCAAAATGATGTCAACACACTGTCAGTTGCCTCCTGGTAGGTAATTACAGAGAGCAATAAATATTTTCGAACTCCTAGATGTGGGCTACATCAAGGGGAGAAGGATAAAGAGTTGAAGTTGTTAAATGCAATCCATCTCCTGACTTGGAAAGATATGCATCTGGCAGACACTTCAGCTGCCAGGTCACATATTAGCATAGCGCATCCAAGATGCTCTAAGCTTTGTGCAAACAGCTTGCCTCTGTGTTGCAAAGCCCAGGTAGCGTGGTGAAAGTTGTGTTAGGAACTCGGTGGCTGTGATGCTGAGAAGTGTCCTCTTGCAGGTCCTCTGTATCTTGCCTCCCAGGGCAAATGGGTGATAAAAGCATAATGGAGAACTGTTTAGAAGAAGACAATGGAACTTTTAACTAAAATAACTGTGTGAATGTACTAATATAGTGCTGTGGTCATAAACATTCATCTTGAATTAGATGGAAGTCTGGGCACTGCATGGGGTGTAACAGAGAAGACAGCACTGCACAGAGGTGGGTGTTTTGGGAAGCACTCTAGTCACATTTAAGATATATTTTTGTGTTTATATTTGATTGATACCACTTTTTCACAACACACAGAAAATTCAAGAAATCTTGGCGGTGAGGGAGTTGTTGGCCTTTCTAAAAACTGTTTTACATTTTTAGCGTAGTTTCTGGTGAGGGCAGCAAGTGGACATACTGTTGTTTGTTTTTTTTCCCCTGTTCACTGGTCTACCTGCAAGCTCACAGCTCTCAAGTCTATTTGCCAAATTCAATGAGATCTGACCAAAGGGAAGAGATTTCAGAGCTGTCAACTTAAATTATATTCCAGTTAGCTTCTAGCTGTTGCATTACATTCTGTATGCTTAATGAAAATTGGCATTTACATGGAGGTAATAGCTCCATTTTGGGCTCGTGTTTGCTTGAAAAAAGGCCAAGAGTGGCACTTCCCCCTCCCACATAAGCTGTGTCATTTGTCCTTCAGAAGCCAGTCCAAATATTGTTTTTTTGCTGAATATTAAGTGCTTTCCAGTTCTTGAATATTTCTTAACTAGCTTTTGTAATTCATTGGTATTAATCATAGACGGGACTATTCAACTATGATGATGTGAGGGGAAAGAAAGACCTTTATATGGCTGAATGCTGATTTTCTTCCCTTTCAAGACCTTCGTTCATTGAGTGTATCATAAACCTGAGAAACAGGCACATAAGAAAACAGTGAGCAAAAAGGGAATGGAAACAATGTTGCTAGGGCAACTTTCTCATGGTTTCCAAAGATATATTTTTTTAAATCCGTGAAAACATTAGTCACGCTTATTTCTTAATACATTATTTTTCTCTCTCATTTTGGGGTTTGCTTTGCCATAGCATGGAAAGGGTGGAGGTGGGAGAAGACCTCTGTGAGGAGAGGCAACCTGCCCTTGAGCTCTCAGAGCTGTTTGCTGTCAGCCAGGAGAGCAGCAGCCCTACGTGTTCGTAAGGAACGTGCTGAAGCTGCGTGGAATGGCATGTTGTTATGCACCAGCAGGTGCTGGTTCATTAGGAGCACAAACGTTAGTTTTCATGCTGAAAACAGTCCAGAATGCATTATTCATGGCTATCTTTGCACTCTGGCTTTGCGAGAGGAGCTGTGATGCTCTCTGTAACTACACAGCAACCACAATAAAGCTCTACCAGTTACACATTTGTTCTCCTCCCAGATACTTGACCTGAAACAGAGTATTTCCAGCATGCCTTGCAAGAAGAAAGATTTTTGTTGATGAAAGTTTTCACCTTGCCTAGTGTAGTTAAGTGCAATTAGGAAATCATGATTGTTCCTTCTAGGGCTGTGGGAATATTTTTTTTTCAAACAGGGAGATTCTAAAGCCATAGAAAAGGAAAACATTTGGCAAATGAAAAACTTGAAATAATTCATGTGTTTGTAAAATGACATTTTTTTTTTTGCTTTGATTGCAAGTGATTTCTTTACTTGAAACAATTAGCGTGCATGAAAAATATAGGAAAAAATGTTGTGACTGAAGGAAGACATTTAATCCTGAAAGTGCAGAGAAGGGAGCTTGGCATTTATCTGAATTATGTAACCAATCCCTCAGTGGAACTGAAAAGATTTTCAGAAGCACGTCAGTCCCCAGATTCCTTGCAAATCCTTATAGGGGCACAGAAATTTGCAAAGCCATCAAAGATGCTATATGCCCTTTCCCACAGAAGCATGCTGGCTGTTTTTCTGGAGATGCGCCCTCAAGATGTTCACGTGCCTCTTCACAATAGCACTTGTGGTGCCAGAAACCCAGGCTATAATAGATAAGAGTAAATCCACTACTGCAATCAGTATATTGCAACAGGAACCATGCTTCCTCATCTTTCTGATTCACTCCATCTTGAAAATGAAACTGGTCATTTCCCAACCCCAGTGGAAATGTGGGAGAAATGTGGAGCTGAACTAGGTAGCTCACAGTAGCAAAGACAAATTGTTCGCCTTGCTGAAAAGTCTTGTCCCCAAGTGTCGACCATTAATTTCCTAACAACAGAAAGGCATAATCTAGAAGAGATGCTGAAAATAGGAACATTTGTATTACTGGTGCAGATCATCCCTATTCTAAACTGCTTGCATGTGAAAGCACCCCTAGCTACAGAGCACCAGGGACTGAGAGCAGAGGCTGCAAGGGATTTCAGAGTGGAAAAGGAAGACAAGACTGCAGGACATTTGCTGTGCGGAGTAGAAATTGGAGTTATCTGTGAAATGAAAGGAAGTATAGGTCACAAACTGTCCTTGTGCTTACAGCATTTCTGCAGTAGAGGGTCTTCAGATAACCTGCTTTCAGAATTGATGTGGCCCTTGCAAAGCCCGTTGTGCACAAGGACTACGCCTAACACCTTACACAGTGTTATGTTTCGAGATCTTGTCTCACAAAATGATCAATAATGTTAACATGATCAAACTTGGGATGTGGCTTCAGGAATTTATTGCCTTGCAGCAGCTTCCTAGAACCATTGGCTTCAAAGTCCCTTCTTCTGGCTGATGGAGAGGGAAATGCCCATGTGTTATGCAGGGTGAGGCACATACAGATAACAGCCAGACTGTGACTGGCATGGCCAGTGGGGTTGACATCCTCAGTCCTTGTAGTTTGATAGAAAGCATTTTGTCTGTGAGGGCAGAAGTAAAAGCTTTGTGTACGGGTCTTTGCTGTGCCTTCCGTGTTGTGTGCCAGGCTGTTTCGTTTGGGTAGATCACCTGGTGCTCAAAAGACCTGCTGCTCTCCGGTCTGCTGTTAGCCATCCATCCCAAGAGGGTGGCAGTGGTGAGGGGCCTCAGGGAGTTGGTACAGCCAAGCAGCAGGCTGTGGGACAGCTGCCAGACCTGCTAGGACAGGAACAGCTTGGGGGCATCAGCTGTGTGCTGCTGGATTTAATCCTGCAAGAGCCTTGCCTCAGATAGTAGAAGTTTGTTGAACACTGGCTTAAGCTTAGCAATTTGACTTTGCACTGGATCAGAGGAGGAGGGGTAATTGTAAAACTCACACAGTTCTCAGTGAAACCTGGAGCGTAGCAATGCAGTCTTGTGATTCATACAGTGCCTAAAGTGTCCCAAAACACCATCTTGATGCTGTTATTTTGGACACAGAAGCCTGTGTTGGTCAGGATGCTTGCTGTGCTAAGGTTTCGCCAAGCATGTGGGAAGGGGAGAAGTTTTCCTCACATCATTGGTTTAGCTCATAGGAGCCTTCAGGACATGCTGCCCCAACCAGAAGAGTTTTCAGGTTGAACAGAGGTGAACTGGAAGAAGAGTGAGAATGAAACGTTATGCACAGGGCCCAAGTGCTGAGATAAGCCCAGAAAAGGAAGAAATTCTTCACCATGAGGGTGGTGAGGCACTGGAACAGGTTGCCCAGAGAAGCTGTGGATGCTCCATCCCTGGAAGTGTTCGAGGCCAGGTTGGATGGCGCTTTGAGCAACCTGGGGTGGTGGGAGGTATCCCTGCCCATGGTCGGGGGTTGGAATTAAATGGTCTTTAAGATCCCTTCCAACCCAAAACAGTGTTGTGATTCCATGGTTCTGTGATCTGCAAAGTCTGACTTTCTGCACCAAGATTTTCTTCTTCCTCGACCAGCCAAGGTGATGCAGCACCCAGAACTTGTTTCTGTTCTTCCACACCTAACCTCTCCTCAGCCCCTCACCCCCCTGTTTGGTTTTGCTATGCTAGTGATGTAAAATTTACCCTGGAGCGGAAAGTCTTGTCCAGATACTTTGACAGTTTGTACCTTGGTTTCCCCTGTAGTAGGAATAACACTGCTGGGTACTTTTGTAAAGCAGTGTGAAATATAAAATCCTGCTAGATAAGAACCAAGAACATAAGCTTTTAAAGGCAGTTTCTGGACTCAGATGGTTTTGTCTCTTATAGTTCTTGCTACAAAATTCACAGTTGCAGTACTTTGGGAGTGTGAGATTGGACTATTTATGAATCAGGACATCTTCCTAGGGCAAATCCCCAAACCAGCTCTAATGTGGTATACACAATGGCAGGAGGAATCACTCCTGACCCTATAGAAGGAGATGGCACAAAGCCTGGGGTGGCAAACCTTTGTGTGTTCATGTGCATGGTGCAGGGTAAGTCTACAAAGAAACATGGGGGAGGAAGGTGGTGGAAGGAGCTTATGTGAGCAGATGTTGCCTCAGTCAGGTAAAACATTAATTCATTTATGATCTGAGCTGATCAGTGCTACATCTGTCTGGGAATATATGGTTTAGAAGAAAAAAATACACACAGCTGCTAGTCCCACAGTGAAATGGATTTAGCTAAACTGGCTAGGTATAACTGCTGCTCAGCTCTGAATTGTTTTTTTCAGGGATAGTTTTGCATATCTGAAAGACTGAAAGAGATCCTGTGTTATCTCATTCCTCTCTGGGAGATTGATGTTGAGTTTAAATTTAACTTAAGATGAAAACATCTGTTATTCTTCAGAGTAAATATGTTCTGATACCCTCCAATTGATTGAGAATCAGACAGTTCAGAATACATAAACTGAAGGCTTTTTAAGTCATTACTGTTTATACTTGGAGCAGAAGTAACAATATTGTTTCCCACTCTTATGAGTCATGACTAGAGGTAATAAAAACTCCTTCAGAATGTGATGATGACTGAAAATGAGTTGTAGATGTTCATACATTTTCAGAAAAAAAAAAGAAAGAAAGAAAGAAAAGAAAGAAAGAAAGAAAAAAGCATGTTATAGACTGGCAGGATTGTTATCATCTTATGAAAAATTCACATTCGCCCTATTAGCTGACTAGAGCCGACAGCAGTGTCTGTAATTGCTATTGTTATGCTAAGTCATTATTTACATTGCAGTTGCGCCTGGAGATCTTAAGCATGTGTTTGGGTCTGATTGTGTTAGGTGCAGGCACATGGGAAATTATAAAGCAAAATGTCATTGCACAGCCTGTTTCATTTTCCCTGCTCCCCAGCTGAGAAGGAAGGGCAAAGAGCGGTCTGTGCCTTTGACAGTCATATTGGGTGCCCCAGGTCTTGGCTTTCCAGCATTAAATCATGGCTTTGAATGTCTCCTCTGACGGAGTGGGTGCCTTGTGTTTCTTTTCAATATAAGGTAGTTTAGTTTAAGCCATCAAACAAACATAAATGATTCTATGATTCTATGATTCTATGTGATGTGACTCGGTAGGTCAGGTCGATGGTTGGACTTGATGATCTTGAAGGTCTTTTCCAACCTAAATGATTCTGTGATTCTATGATCCCTGAAGTGCTAACTATGGTCTAGCTGGCCTGGTTGACTAAAACCCAGGGATGGTGTGAAGCAAAGCAAGGCCAGCACTGCCTGGTTAAGCTAGCTTAAAGCCTGGCCTACAATCCAAAGAGACATTTTCTTACATATAAAATTTGGAGTGTATTTCCTGTTGCCTTATTTTGCTATGACAAGCATATCCTACCCTTTCCTCTTCAAGGTCTGTCTTCCTCCTGCCAGCTCTCTAATTTGGTGACTTCTCAGTCCAGAATAGTTTGTTTGCACTTTTGATCTACTGGCAAATTTTATTCATATCGTTTTATGATACTACAAATACACTTTAAATAGATTATTTTTGCAAAGTAGGGCACTCTGCCTGTGATAATTCACACAAGGGGTGAATCTAAAACCCTGTTGCATGGAGTGGGTTTGGGATTCAGCAACTGTAAGGAAGTTATAGCGCAGCTGACCCGTTACTGTATGCACTGAAACAGGGTGAGACTTGTTTCAACACTGTCCCTGCCGAAGGCTGGTCTCTTAACTGTCCTTCCAAACTGCTGTTATGCTTAACTAAAAACGTTCCCAAATTTCACTCGGATTGGTTTCAGTTCCAGTTCCCCTTCACAGTGTGCAAACTTGGTTATTGCATAAGGGTGCCAGCTCAGTCACAGTACTGAGTGGGCCAGGAAGCTTTTGGAGTGGAGAGGTTTAAATCCATAGTGTAAGTATCCATAAATATATGCCCAACTTCAAACACGTACCAGAACTTACATAGAAACCTACCACCTCCTCCAAAACATACAGCAGAAAAATTCTCAGGATACTGAGGGTCCAGCTTGAATGAAAACCCAGGGCAATCTCATTCCCGCCTGCTCTGGTGGGAAGACTGAGAGCTATGGGGTTCTCCATGCTTGGCAGTTGTCAGGACCCTGCAGATAAAGCCATGGCCTCCTTGACCTAGTGTTTGGGGTTAGTCCTGCTCTGAGCAGGAGATGGGACGAGGGACTTTGGAGGTGCCTTCCCTGTGCTGTGGAGCGGATGCCCTGTGCAGAGCAGAGCACCACTTATGCATGGCAAGGTGCAAGAGCATGGGCAGCTGCCTTCTCAACAGCTGGAGCAAGAACTTATTGCTCCCAACTGTCCCCGCTGCCCCATGGCTGCACAGAGTAGTTATGTGTGTGAGCACTTGGGATGGCTGTGCATCAGGACTCCCTTGTCTGTCTAGTGCTGGTAGATGCCTACAGCAATTCACTGGTTTCTTTTTGATGTGGCAAAGCCGGAGACCATATGGGTCATTTCAGACCTTTCATCTGGGTACACTGAGATGCATTCCTGGGCTGTATGCACTCCACTGAGATCTACACCCATGCCTTTCCCAGCATCCATCTCCCTCGCCTCCTCCCTGGTTCCCTGCCTTCAACTTATTTTGCGTGCAGCTCATTAACCTTTAGCCGGGCATTTTGAAATAATTATCTTGTTTGTTCTGGTACAGTATTAGGCTGTTTAGGTGGGTTTATTTTTTTTTAAGCCCTTGTCTGATTTAAATAACCCCTCTGCTCTGCCTCACTGGAGGAGTTGCTAACAGATGGCTGGCATTTGGTTTTCCAATTAAAAGACTGAAATGTAACCCTCTGGGGTTAGTGAGATGCCCAGGTGCCTCTGCTATAGCTATGTTATTTGGTTGTGTTGCTGTTCCCTCTTCCACCAACCTCTGGGCATCCTTGCTGTCCTGTCCCTGCTGGAGGCTACTCTGGCTTCCAGCAGCATCTGATACTTCTACAGCCCTGTAGCTAAAGAGACCTTGCTTTGCATGCCACACAGCATGGGATGATGCTTCTAACTGGAGCCTTGGACCAGTCCCACAGGAATTTAGTTCCAGTCCTTGGTCTGTGGGTAATATTTGAGGTTAGGGCAGTAGCGTTCTTTGTTTCTCAACAAGGGTTCTGGGTCACTGTGGATTATTAAACAATTATTTGCTTGCTGGACCTGTGTGGGCAAAGGTCAAAAACCTCTATGTGGTAACAGTAGATATGCCTTTCTCCCTAAGAGACATCAAACTGGTCTCACCAGTTTGCAACCTGTGCAAAATAAATGAATGTTCTGGCATTAAGAAGCAAATGAAGCAAGGCAGATTTTTCCAATAACCTTCTGCTCCATCTATGAGGAGAAGTTGATAAATCGTGCAGGGAAAAATCTACCCCTCCCACACCAGACCTGCACATTTTGGATCTCCACAAGTGAGGTATGAAGACTTTCCAGAGAAAATCCAAACATGTGACAGACAAGTTGCTTGCTGTGTAGGCAGAGTCATTACTGGTGGTACAACTGGTGCCTGCTTCTCTGATGGTCTCCATAGCTCCTTGTTATAAAGAGCTCTTCACTAAAAGAGTTACTGTCCTTTGCTGTCCTGTAGAGAAATGAGTGTTCCTGGCTGTGGTGGTGTGGTGGTATGTACTAGTAAAGAATTCCCTACTGTCCCCAAAGTGAATTTGGATGTGGCCAGCCTGTTTTGGAAGATTGGATACCACAGTATGGATGTAGATGTTTTATCTGAATTTAACTTCTGGGTCAGGGCATGTTTGGTTCACCAGCTGAGACACAACTTTGTCCCTTTTCTTTTTAAGATATGGCATGTGATCACAAAGGGTGAAGTCTCTGACTTGGGACGCTTTAAAGAGAGCAGGAACATAAGGCAAGTAAATAACTTTTAAGTCAAATGGTGGAGTATATGGTAACTAAATACAGGTAGAGTTTCTGACCACCCACACCAGAACCTTTATTAGAAAGCAAATGTTTCACAGAGTCAACCATATTTTTTTCTATAAGGTCTGCTCACATGGAGAAAGCACTATCACTGCTAGTTATTTCACATGCTCCAGAATCCCTCCAGTGAATTTGATCCATCCCCTATTTTGACCCGTGGCTGGCACTTTTATAGGTTGGTTACTTATTGTACACTTTTTCAGTTTTGATTCTGAGACTATGGGGGTAGAGGTGATGTGTGAAACCTCTGCCGTGAAACAGCAGTTATGCTGCTGTGAGATTCTCCTCCAACCTGTTTCATTCCGGGCAAGCATCAGAGTGCCTGTCAATGGAAATGGCTGGTCACCATGGCTTTAACCGTGATAAGTAAGCAATTAAACAGTCACATTGTTAACAGATCAATCAAAGGGGGTGGGGGGAAAGACCAACAACCAAACAAAATCTGGCTTTTGTACAGTCCTTATATTTACATGATATACCTTCATTTTTATAAGGAAAACCAACACTTCGGAAAAAAAATAGCTGCTAGCTCTTTCCTTATTTCCTCATCAAAGGATCATTCCCCATCCTGCAAGAATTGGTCACTGGGCTTGGTTATCACTTTTGCACTCCACATCTCTTTATTGCTGTGTGCGTTCCTCTTTTCGCAAATTGTGCTGCCTCACATTAGGAGGACCATGACAGAACACACTACAAGTATTTCAATGTCCTATAAAACAAGGTGTTTAATAAACAGCAGAACTAATTAAACCTCATTTCCCAAAAACGCCTGGTTCATGTCCTGTTTCATTTATAGGCAGCTTCCCCTCTGTCATCTATGATGTCTGTAGGTAACAATGAGCTACATCCATGCTCGTCAGCCAGCCAGCACACTTGGGTTGATGGGTTGCCAGCTGCTGCCAAGCACAGCTTATAACAGGCAGCAAGAACACTTTCTGGACTGCTCTCCTCTAGCCAGATGCCAATTTTCACAAAACTTGTATCCATGTAACATCCTGGAAACATCAACTGTTCGGTGAGACTGATTGGTGAGTTAAAATTTATTAGAGGAGGATTGAAAGGTACATGAACAATGTGATCTCTTAAACATCATGGACATAGTGAATCAGGCCAAAAAGGAAGAGCAGAATATATTATATGCGCAATCAGGAGTGATTTCTTGTGTCTTTATCCTTTTTTTTTTTTTTCTACAGAAGATTGGATGTATTACAGTTTAAATACCATAATTCTTTGTTCAAGAATCAGAATCTAACTTAATGTTTTCGCTTATTGCTCCTGCTGCAGAAAATATCTTGAATGCATGTTCTGCAAGAATTGTGTAAGTACTTTAACTCTACCTTGTCAAGACCTATTGCTCTGAATTTCTCTAAAATACAACAGCAGAGCTGAAGTTGGTTTCATTTGTGAGTGACCTGCAGATCTTATAGCATCTATTTCAAAAGTTATCTTACTTTATCAGGACAGCAAAGAACATATTCTTTGGGGGATTAAAGAATGTTATTTTTGTTAGTTAATCAAAGTCTAGATGCTGAGCCTTAGACTGCTGTCATTTAGCGTGTTGTATTTGCAGTGATATTTAAAACTGGTTATATAAAATATGCTTGCTCCTTTTAAGGGGTTGGATGGCAAATCCTGTGCCTCACACTGGACATAGTGTGTTGTAATTGGTGGGATTACTTTGTCTAAAGGCTCTTCCTCTGTGTAAGGCATTCATAACCTGACCCACTCACATGTCATTGCCTGTTCATGGGGCACATTTGTTTGCATACAGCACCAAGTTTATGCACCTGTTAGTCTCCCAACCAAAGCTGGTGGCTTCTGGCCAGCTTAGACAAGGTCCATGCTGACACCTGGCCTCTTTTATATCATCCTCCATGTGTCCTAATCAAAATTAGGCATAGTCTGAAATCGCCAAACTTTTCAAAGCTTGCATGGATACCTTCTTCAATCAAGCCCCTTCCAGGAAGTATGGGTTCCTTTCCTGATTTTGTGTTCAAGTAAACAAATATGTTGTGGGCATCATCATTCCCAAAGCAGAGTTACAGCACCCCCTGAGCACGACTGTCAGTCTCATCTCACTACCTTAGTTCTGTCTGGACACCACCCTCTGCTATCCATTATTCTGACCTACCTGTGTTTGGCTAGTATTTATTTAACCCATCTATGTTTTGTGGCACTAGAGGATATTCCTTTTCCTCCTAATAATCTCAATGGAAAAGCTGTCTTTGACTTCGGGCAGACACAGCCTCCTGAAATGGCAGTGACATTCTGTAGGAAATGTCAGTGTTTGCAGCCATTCTTGGAATAGTTTTCTGTGCAAGGTCTGCTCAGAATACAGTAATGAATAGTAATAAAAGATGAATCAGAGATAATGATGCTCTGCAGTCAGTCAACCCCACTCTGATATGAATGCAATCCAGTGGATGTTCAGATGCCTCACAAGATTCACATCAAAAATCTAGAGTCTTTCTTGAGTTTGATTTTCATTTAATTTTGCAAATTGCTTGGTTGCTACAAACTGGAATTTGCTTATGGACAAGTCCAAGCTTTGCAGAGAATTTCATGCCAGAAGGATGTGTTGATCAAAACCATGAAATGGAGTGGCATGAAACATTGAATCCTGAGTTAAGATATGGCAGGTGATGTAACAAAGAAGAAATGAATAAAGAAAACCAATGAGCAGTTTCATCTCTACCTTCCAGTACTGTAGGCTTCAGAATACACACCATGCTTTGACTCCCACTGCAGAGAGCCTGATCTAATAGCCAGAGAAGCACCAAACATCTCACTGTTCAGAATAAACAAAGTGGTTTTCCAAGTCATAAATTTTTCTCTCCGTCCTCATAAGCCCATCTGAAAAACAAGGAGGTTTGTGTCAAGATGGAAAAAAAAAAATGCTGTTTAAATTCTGTTTTTCTGGATAACATGGGAACCTCTTCCCATTCCTGAAACTTTTGCAAGTGCCTGCTATTCTTTGTTTGGTTTAATTTCAAGCTTTCTTGAAGGTCATGAAATGTCTTTGGCTTCTCAGACCTTTCCTGTAGAGTCCAGCATACACAAAACCATTTGTCCTGTTTTATTAAAAAGCCACACAAAACAACCTCCTCCCTCTTAGTAGGATTCTATTTGAAATACGTACTTTAGAGTTTTATTTTGTATATCAAGTATATAAATATCAGTTGTTGTCCTGTGGAGTGCCTTCGGGATGAAAGGCAAGAATGCAGCTATAATACATCTTAAATGATGAAGAACTAAGTGTGTCAGTCCCTGAAGTGCTGTTAGTGTCTAATTGGAACGCAATAGTTCAAAACCTTATTACTTCAACAAAAGTAAAAGGGTGGTGCAAGAGCCCTCCATGTGCATGTGGACAGCAGCGAGACAACATGAACAAAGAGGAGACATAAGCAGGTTTACACACTTTTTAATGAGGAAAATGTAATATATGTATCTTTCTAGCATTACTGGAAAACAACTGATATTTCTATTGAATTATTTCAAATGACAAAGCAAAACCTTCTTTCACTGTAAGCATCTGGAATTGTTAACCAATGCGTGTCACAGACTCAGTCTTGGTAACAATCAAGAAGCATATGAGCTTTGTATTGCATGATCCAGGGTGCTGAGATGGACAGAAAGTCTCTTGGAAACCTGAATTATTGTGCCGACACCTGTAGCAGAGCTGGGAAGCTCTCATTTCAGGGTGTCCCTGCCTCAACAGGGGAAAGAAAGATACATTACAGTGCTGTTGCTCAGATTTTCTCTATGACGAAGTTTTCGCAGAGTCGGGAGATTCCCTTCTGTGCTGATAAATATAGCATTAACAAAAAAATCTCTAATGATTTGTCTTATAGAACAGATATACATGACAAGTAATTTGAAAAGGTGGCAGCTGAACCTACGCAAGACAGATGTCTCGGTGCTTGCTGAAAGAACTTCAAGCCTGATTTTTGAGAAGAATAAAAAATATGAAAATATTTCTTTGAAAAAAAATTAGAGACGTGCAGCTTTCTGAATTTGATTTGCCAAGGCAATAGATTGCTCTTTGCAGGAGAAAAAAAAGTGAAAGACAGTGTGCCTGCTCACCCTGATTTAGATGGGGGTGACATGTCCCCTAAGGATTAGATAATCATATATATTATATATAATTATATAAGCAATCACATATATAATAAATATGAGGATTATAAACTTCTGAGAGTGGGTGTCTTGTCACAGCCTCTGCATATTTTGAAGTGGCAGAGCACAAGAAAGATACAACTAAACCTTGTAGTTTTCTTCATTTTGATGATCCAGTAACGTCTGAGATTGTTCCATTGACTTTGAGGGGTTTCGGATCAGATACTTGTTTCCTCGCAATAGCAAGGTCACACAATTTCAGTGCAGCATTTAAAATATGCTCCTTATCTCCAGCTGGTGAACTGTGGCTGTTCTCAGTTGTGTCTGTTGCAACTCTGTCTCTTGGCTTGGAAATTCTGCTGCGTAATTCCTTCTAAGGTCAGCCTTTCCCCGGATACTTTCACACTAGGATGTTTTTTGCAGATTGTTATGGTCAGACTTGTCTGACCCTTTTGTGTCTCCTGGCAAAAATAGCCTTAACCAACAGCATCTCAAAGCTGACCGCTGACAGGTCAGCTTCTGTGAGATGGCTTTGCTTCTGCCATGGCAGTGACTGGATTGGCTTTGAAATGGCAAGTTCTTTCTCATGCTGGCACTAATATCATGTTCATTTTGGTGAAAGGAGAGGTGGTCAAGGCCTTTTGGCAGCAGTGTGGTTCTCTGAGAAACTGGTCTTTTGGTTTGCTGCTGATGGATGTTGTTCCCTGGAGCTACCAGGGTGCATGAGCCAACTAAGCTGCTGTCCTTCTTGGCCGAGACAGTGAAGTCACTCCTGCAAGGCTGGTTGCTATGCTTGTAAGGGAATGGGAGGCAGTTTGAATGAACTTTGATCAGAAACAAGCTTGAAAATCTCCAGTATTTATCTTCAGCTAGAAGATGCACACGGTACTTCTAGGAAATACATCTTCCCTGTCATGCTCTGCTGAAGGCAAATTCATATGAGACTAGAGAAAAAAGAAAAAGCTCCACTCAAGCTGCTGTACTTCTTCTCTTTTGCAATTCACTGCCAAGTGCAATAAACCTTGTTTCGGTATAGACTGAAGCATCACAGGCAAAACTTGATTTCATTATTACATTTCATTTGTTTTCTTGGCATTGTCTTGTTCCTGTCAGGCTCCCAGATAATCCATTTTTCTTTTCATTTTGCTGTTTTTTTCCATCCACTTACGTTTACTTAGTGCCCAAATCAATCTCCTGTTACCAGTCATTCATCTCAAATCCTTCTACTTCATAGAGACTACAAATGACTTGGAAAAGTCACTTGTGTTTTATTTTTAAAGGTCATTTGCCAATAACAACGCAACATCAAATCAGGTTTCATACTTGACGGAAATCAGCAAAATAGGTCATTCTTCCTCCCATAGATGAGCTCTACATTTGCTTATTTGGACTTCAGCTTTCTCCCTGGACTCCAATGAATGATATTTCCAAGTGGTCCAAAGGCACTTGGGGCAGCAAACTGTATTGGGAGCCTGATGTTTAGCAGTGTTTCTTCTTTTGTTTTGCTCTGGTTATGATAGTGGACGCATTCTGACAGAATTGCTTTAAATCAGGAAGATCCTCCTAATAGCAACTGACAGTTTAATTGATGTCTTGGCTTTTCTGTTAGTCATTTTTGGCAGCAGCACACCTTCTACTGCGCAAAGTCTAATCCGACACTATTAATATACTAAGCTCAGCAGCACATACCTGCAATCCATTTCAGAAAAAGAACATGTATAAATGACCATGCAACAGGATTTCTTTGTGGGGTGGCTGTAAGTTACTTGTACAGTCAATAACATGCTCTTCCAGTGTACAGGTTGAAACAATGATAATAAAACATTGGAAAGAAGGGGACAGTTGTTAGCATTATACATTTTAATGATCTTTTTGAAGGGTCACTAGCTTTTGGAGGGAAAAGCTTGCAAATTTTTTCATGTAGGGAGGAGCCAAAACTTTGAAAATGGACCCATCTCAGTGACATTTGGCACTGGAGCAGCAGATGAGAAGACAACAAGGCCCTACAAACATCATAAAAATAGATAGCTAAATAGAAGAGTGAAATCCTATCAATATTCCTTCTGAGGAACAGACAGGAGAACAAATTCAGCACTTACTAGATATCAAAGAATCTGTGCAAACTATCCCTTCATTCCTCTGCTCTCAGAATCACTTATTTTCTCACAGCCTCTTTCCTTTAAAAGGTGGGAAATGAACTGCACTGAAATGAACGTTTTCAGTATGATGCATTGCTTTCTGTAAGTTTCAGTTTGGTTTTCAAAGTTTTAAATCTTTAAATAGTCTTTTGGAAATCTTTCTCTGAGTCCCCCTCCCCGCCCCCCTTATTTATTTATTTATTTTTAATTTGATGGGGTTGATAATTGACTGTGTTCATTTCATTCTGCTTCTTTTCTCCTTAAACTTATCTCTCACATCTAATTTGCAGCAGATGCCTCTTTTGAAATGTGTGTGTTTCTTTTTTGTTGTTGTTTTGTTTGTTCATTTGTTTTTTGTTTGTTTGTTTGTTTTTTCCACTGGATTCAGCAGCAGCAACAGCTCTTGGTTCTTCAGATAATTACCTCATGGTGTCCCTGACATTTCCCTGCCTTTGTATCCCCTATTTATGCTGTAGATAAACTGCTGTGGCTGGAGTGATAAAAGCATGTTACAGAAAGATTTTTTGTAGTCTGCTGGGTAATTCTTCTGGCTGCATAGAGAGGATCGTCTTCTTTCATGTGGCCAGCAGGTGAAACCACAGAAATGGCAAACACTGGAAAGAGATTTTACACTAAGCAGTGCTTGCTCATTGTCCTTCTGGCTGATTTTATTTCCCCTGTGAGGAAAACAAATCCAAAATCTGGAGCGTTTTGTCTCATGAGCAGTCTCAGCTGAGGATACAGGATTAGGGGGTGTTTCTCGGAAATGAGGAAAACAGATGCACCAGGATGGTTGTGCCAGGCCTGCTGACACTGTGTGGTAATGTCCCATGAGCATTTCTCACCATGAACCTGCTTTTTATCAAATTCTCTAAATTTTTTTTTTCCACAAGATGTAGTGATGTGAGAAAAACTCAGGTATTGCAGCATGTGATGCCCTACGGGGCAAGCAGGCAATGGCACGGGTTCTACCTGATCAAACCTCATCTTTGCCAGCATCTCTGTCAAGGCTGGTCAAAATCCAAGGTGCACATTTCTCCATTTGTGTTTGCAGGTCCTGGGGGGCTGTGGGTTCTGCCTTTGAATTCACCTGTGTTGGCCCACATTTCTGTCAGGTTCTTTGTGGATTTTCTTCTGCTTGAGGGTTGTCTCTGCTGGTAACAGGTAAACTTTTGTTGTGGACAGGCTCATAGCAGAATTTTCTTCCTGTCTTGTTGCTGTTTGGCTCGTAGACTTTTCTTCTAAAACGTGAGCTCAAGCTAATTGCTTAGGTTTTAATGTCCTTGTAGAACAGCTTGGGGGATTTGAGCAGAGCAACTTAGATCAGTAGTAAACCAGCAGAGAAAAGGCATTTCAGAGAGATGGAAACTATTCATGGACTGAATTTACTAACTGGTCTTGTCTGAGAAAATAGTTTCCACAACTGATGAAATACTTCCCCTTGGAAAGTGCTTTAAGCAGGTTTCCTATGTCATGTCATGCAAAATCAGAACATGTAGTGAATAACCACAGACAAGCTGTGGAAGGGATGAAGAGTTTCACTACAATTAAATCAAACACAACTCTTTTGACCCACAGCAGAGCTAAAAAAAGGTTCTAAGCACTTAGGATCATAGAGTCATTGAATGGCTTGGGTTGGAAGGAACCTTGAAGACCATCTGGTTCCAACCTCCCTGCCATGTACAGGGACACCTCCCACTAGATCAAGCTGCCCAAAGCCCCATCCAGCCTGGCCTTGAACACCTCCAGGGATGGGGCATCCACAACTTCTCTGGGCAACCTGTTCCAGTGCCTCACCACACTCATAGTGAAGAATTTCTTCCTAATATACAATCTAAATCTCCCTTCTTTTAGTTTAAAACCATTACCCCTTAACAGGTTACATTTTTTTCAGTGTCAGGTGTGCCCTTGTGGGCCAATCCACCCCAAGTAAGTTCCTCCTTGTGTATGCCGCAACCAGCTCTACAACTTAGTTGTGTCCTAGCATCGGTCTGTGTCTGTAGGCTGGGTGTGAGCTGAGGGCTGGAGGAGAGGAGGGAATGCAGTGGGTCATAGCTTCACACTTCCATGGTTCCCATTTGGCTGTCAGAGCCAAGGACCACTTATCTCTATATGTGGAAGAGAGAGAAACCCATAACCATGATTATAAAGATGTGTAGTGTATTGGCAGTGGCAGGGTGAATGAACTCTCTCATTCTTGGCAAGAAGGAGTGCAACAAAATCACTGCTTTAATAAAGGCAATTTAGTATTTCACACTTACACTTCTGTTTGTCTTTCAGCACATTGCAAATAACAAAATGGTTATAAATTAAGCTACCCTGCTAAGCAAGCAACTTAAGCTGGTCTTAGAAAGAAGAGATCAATTTATTTCTATTCACAACAGAAAGCAATCTTCTGCTCCCTTAGATCATGAGCTTCTTCGGGGGCAGCATCACCTTATCACTATACATTTCAATTCTCTGACTGATATTCAGGATGCAGATCTGCAGCTGTGAGGATGCAAACTTGGGAAACCCACTGTCATTAATGGATCACAAGAATAATTGATAAGGAATAGAAGGCATTTCCTTTTTTTGTTTTTAAATGTATGTGAAATAGACCAACACCTATCCATCCAAAATCTCCTGACTTTCTCTTTGCAGTGAAAAATGACATTTATCAGCATGGTTAAGTGTTAGGAAAGTCTATTAATGGAAGCAGCATAAAACTGGAAGAGGTGATGTTTAGCAACAATCACATGAAGCTTTTCTTCCATTAAAATGTTGCTTCAGGCAAGAGTGTGCTGCTTGACTAGTTTTTTGGAGAGCAGATTTTCATTCATAATGAAAACATATATCTCAGCGACTGTTATTAATGTGAACATGCTCTAAAACGAAAATAGAAGGAATCCAAAGCCAGGAAGCTGTCAGGGCAGTTTAAAACAGCATCAGATCATGACAAGGTGGGCTGCTGAGTCCCACAGCACTGTTTATGTACCCTGGGAGGCACGTGCTGTGTGTGAGTCACTGATATCAGTGGAGCAGTCATTCATATAGCAGTCAAATTGGATCTCTGCTTCCTCTTCATCCAGTGGTCTTGGTGCTCCTCTCCACCGTTTCTTTGCTGTCCTTGGCTTTTAGGATGTTGTGGGCAGAGTTGCATGTTGCAAGTATCTGGGAGCTGGATGCCTGCATCTCATCTGTTGGCTGAACAGGTGAGTGGTTCTTCCAGAGCTTACTTAAAGGGGGGGGGGGGGGGAACC
>VXAA01007436.1:173936-222764 GCA_013399115.1 Anseranas semipalmata | reverse complement strand
GGGGGGGGGGAGAACCTTACTGCAGTACCTTGCAAAGGGTTAGCCTTTGTTTTGCAGATGCATGTGTCTCTTTTGTTCAGGTGGAAGATGAAGTACAAAAGTAAAACAGAGCCCTCCTTCAAACAGTCACTTTGATTAGAAAAGGCTGACTTGAAGTTATTTTCCTTTCTTGGAATCATCTGTGGAGCAGAGTGTGGGACAGAGCCAACGAGTCCTGCAGTTTGGCATTGTCACTCCTCTGCTCAGCACAAAGCATGGCAACTTGCATGTAGGCACGTGCACCATGCAGGGAGGAAAGCAGGTTCACACTGCTGTGTTTGCATGCTGCATGTGTTGTATGGACGCATTAGCAGTGGTGCTGTGTGAAACAAATAACACCAACAGAAACTGGGAAAAGGTGAAATAGGAGTGTCTTCCAGAGAGGGGGCTGTGTGAAGGACTTGCTCATTCATCCCTTGTGGGTATGAAGATGGCAGGAGAGTTAGAGAGGATGAAGGGTAAACTCAGACCAAAAGGAGTAAAGGTCATTTCCAGCAATGAAGGATGAAAACCCTCTGCCTCATGAGCACTAGAGGCTGAAGCAGCATCTTTTGTATCTGATGGGCAAGCTTGTGTCCTTCCCATTCTTCACTACAGATCCTCTTCTCCCTTCTTGGTGAGTTCAGCTATGAACACAATGAAACTGTCTCAAATTGCACCATGGACAGGCTGGTCATGCATTGGAATGGGCTGCCCCCATGGGATGGAGTCCTCATCCCCACAGGTATTTAAGAGACATGTGGACGTGGCACTGAAGGACATGGTTTAGTGATGGGACTCAGTAGGTCATGTTGATGGTTGGACTTGATGATCTTGAAGGTCTTTTCCAACCTAGATGATTCTGTAATTCTGTTCTATGAATAGCCAAGCAAGCCATTCCCAGCCCCACAATGAAATAAAATCCTCTGAGTGCACAGCTGTCTCCAGGAGCTCTGAGGCACAGTCTTGAAGCTAAGCTCAGGGCAACACGGGGCGCTTGCACAGAAGTGGGCACCCAAACAAGAAGAGCCAGCATGTCAGTATGACCTATCAGATCCTCCAGGCCTTCTGCCCTCCATGGAAATATATGCCTGCTAGTTAGAGCTGCCAACTTTTAAATTGTTCTGCCACACTCCAGGAATCTGTTATTGAGGGTGCTCCCTTGAGATCAGAGAGATCTGAGTATTTGCATGGGGGACCCCAACCACTCTCAGAGGTTCCCTTCTGATCACCTCCCAGCCTGGCTGAGAAAGAAAAGACCCCTTCCCCCCCAAGGCTAACAAGATGACTGCAGCCATACTTACAAAAACAAAGTAATATTTGAATAGATTTTCCCCTAAAACCATCCAGATTTCTTATAGTATTTCTGCTACCATATGTGTTTTAGGATCAGATAAATTGGGAATAGTTAAAATTGTTACCAAAAAAGTCAAAATGAACTTCTGAACTTAAAAAATAAATCCATGAATTACTGTTCTCTTCCCCTGTTTGCATACTTCACTGCTTTTGGGATTCCTTCTGACATGGAAATTTCTATTATGATTGCAGCCTTGCCAGGAAAATTAAAAGCAGGAAATACTGCTGGATAACCTGTTCACTGGAGTTTTCCAGGCAAAGAGGTAAAACTACATAAATATCTTAAGGCTAAGACACACTTTGGAGCTAAATTAAGCTGTAGTCCCTCTGCCTAGCTTTGCTCCTTTGCTATGTTTAGTGTGTCTGACAGTCCCCCAAATTTTACGCAAACTGCAGAATAATTGAAGTTGCTGTTTTTCATGTTTGCCATTTCTCCCAAAGTACTGGAGGTACTAGCTCCTGTGCTTGATGTTTTCTCCTGCTGTAACACTAGCTGCTTGACATATTTATAGTGTGTATTTTTTTATCTGTCAATTTTTATAGTGTGCTGTGAACCCTGGGAGTGTTTCTATTGCCTATCATTTTCTCCAGAAAATGAGTGATTATTTGTACCTTTTTCTACCACGAAAGTTCAGACTGGTGGAGACATATTCTGGGACAGTCTGTACATGCACCTTTCACAGGGGTATCAGCTTGCTCAGCTATAATTTTGGGACTTTTTCACATACTGAATCCTTTGGTTCAAAGTCACAGAAGTTCCATGCTGAGAAGAGAGAAGTAGTGCAGTCTCTCAACCATTTTCCAGACTTGGTATTCTCACTTAAGCCTACAAATCCAGCTTCAAGTCTGGGTCTTGCCCTCAAATATACTGTGACATGCATCTGTTCATCACCCAAAACCACATGCATGTGCCTGCATGAGAAAATGAACTAATTATGTAGGAGGTCTGGAAGTGTTTAAACACATGGGGAAGGTTGTTATCTCAAAAGGCAGGCAAAAAGATGCTCTGCTGGAGGGGAAAAAGGACATAAATGGCACAAGCAGAATGGGGTTCAGCAGAGGATTCAATGCCCCAGAGGAACATTAGCTGATTTCCCAATTTCCTTAGAGGCTCTTCAGCTCCTTAAGGATTGACAGAGTCTCACTGGTCCCCAGCCATCTGGAACGATTTATATCCCATTCCTCTCATCCTAGCTCCACAAGGCTATTAGCTCACTTGCAGCACGTTTTAGACTGAGATGTGGACAATATTTGTATCTAGGAGAATGAGACTCTGGCTTGTGCAGGAGAGGGGACCCTTCAGTCTAGTTCTTGCCTCTCTCTGATCTTCTGGCCTGGATAGGCACCCAGATCTGGGGAGAACAGGGCATGGAACAAAGGCAAAGAGAAATACTTGCTTCCAAGCACCTCCTGTTGCAATGATTACAGAACTGAAAGTTGGTGAGGAGCACTTTGTGAAATTGCAGGGAGCTATCAAGGTTTTATGCTTGTTTGGAGTCTTAGAGAACAACTATCTGTGCAAGAACTGGGGTGGTTCGGTTTAGAAAAGAGAAGACTGAAGAGGGGTATGGTGAAAACCTTACATTTGTAAAAAAGCTTCTCTTTCTCTGTAGAAGGGCAATTAATGGTTGATCATGTCTTCTTGGATAGGACAAGATATGAGGAACATCTTACAGATGTGGCAAGGGATATTGAACCTAGACATTAAGAACTGCTAATATTAGTTAATTGTTCATGATAACAAACATCAGACGTAGGATTGATTAGGAGAGCTAAGATTGCCTCAGGTAGATGGAGAGACAGACCCACTTTGGTACTGGACTAGCCAAAGGCACTGCAGGATGATTTTGGTTTCACAGTGAAAAGTACTGAATGTACTAAAAGTTCTTCAGCATCCCATGGCTTTTGTGTTCAAGATCTGGCAAGAGTAAGGAACTTTCAGACCAAACTTTAAAAGCATGATAGAAAAAAAAAAAGTGAAGTTTGACTGTGTAGCTCAGATGTTGTTCATGTGGCCCTGCTCACCAGCTATTGTCTTCTGGGGAAGTGCAAAGACGTGGAGTTTGAAAAAAGGCAATTTCATTTCCAAGGCCTGGGAAAGTTGGATGCATGAGAGTGGCTGCTGAATGTGCTCTTCAGGGGATCAGAGTTACTGAAACCAGATTGTTGCTCAAAGGCATTCTTTTAATGTTATAAAAACACCCGAGGTCAGCAATAAACCTGAATCCCATCAGCTCTGTGTGGCCGAAGTCAAGACAAGGTGGGAGGGAGAGATCTGCTCTGAGGCACCATCAAGTGTGCCTGTAGCAGGGTCTCTGGGAGGAGCAAGGTGTTCACATACTTACAGAGGGCCAAGGATGTCTCATCCAGTGCAAGGGTTGACATTGATTTTTGTGTTCACAAAATCAAATCCATGAAAAGGAAAAGTGAGTGACTGGGAGAAAAGCACTGGGAGAGAAGAGGGAAGTGAATCACAGAATCACAGAATCACAGAATCATTTAGGGTGGAAAAGACCTCCAAGATCACCTAGTCCAACCTATGACCTAACACTACCAAGTCCTCCATTAAACCATGTCACTAAGCTCTACATCTAAATGTCTTTTGAATACCTCCAGGGATGGTGACTCAACCACTTCCCTGGGCAGCCTGTTCCAATGCCTCACAACCCTTTCAGTAAAGAAATTTTTCCTAATATCCAACCTAAACCTCCCCTGGCACAACTTTAGCTCATTCCCCCTCGTCCTATCACCTGGCATGTGGGAGAAGAGACCAATCCCCACCTCGCTACAGCCTCCTTTAAGGTACCTGTAGAGAGCGATAAGGTCGCCCCTGAGCCTCCTCTTCTCCAGGCTAAACAACCCCAGCTCCCTCAGCCGCTCCTCGTAAGACTTGTTCTCCAGACCACTCACCAGCTTCATTGCCCTTCTTTGGACACGCTCCAGCACCTCCATGTCCTTCCTGTAGTGAGGGGCCCAAAAGTGAACACAGTACTCAAGGTGCGGCCTCACCAGAGCCGAGTACAGGGGGACAATCACTTCCCTAGTCCTGCTGGCCACACTGTTCCTGATACAAGCCAGGATGCTGTTGGCCTTCTTGGCCACCCAAGCACACTGCTGGCTCATATTCAGCCGGCTATCAACCACTACTCCCAGGTCCTTCTCTGCCAGGCAGCTTTCCAGCCACTCATTTCCCAGCCTGTAGCATTGCTTGGGATTGTTGTGCCCCAAGTGCAGGACCCAGCACTTGGCCTTGTTGAACTTCATACAGTTGGCCTCGACCCATCGGTCCAGCTCTAGCGAGGCACACCCCCTGGTAGGCTCACTAACCAGCTGTGTCAGGAAGCAATCTTCCATGCTCTCCAGGAACCTCCTAGACCGCTTCCTCCAGGCTGTATTGTATTTCCAGCAGATATCTGGGAAGTTGAAGTCCCCGATGAGAATGAGTGCTGGCGATTGCCTGACTTCTGCCAGCTGCTTGTAGAATGCCTCGTCTGTCTCCTCATCCTGGTTTGGCAGTCTGTAACAGACCCCCACCAGGATGCCTGCGTTGTTGGCCTTCCCCCTGAGACATGAGAAAACCCCGAAATTCAAGTAAGCTGAATACTTTATTTCAGCTTAGTAACTGAGATACTAGTTTTGAACTGGGCTGTTAAAGGTTGTCCACTGCTTCATCCTTGAGGATTTTTTTTCCTCCTCATGTTTCCTGCTTTAGTAGTTATTTGTGCTCTTAAGACAGCTATTGTACAAGGAATTGATTCAGAGTGCAGACCTGCAGTGTTCCTAGGGGCTTGAACTCAGGACTGAAATACACACATCAAATTTAATTCCTCTAGTCAAAATGATGCTCTCCAGACCTCTAGGCTTAAAATATGGGCTTATAGTTTTCTTCTGATTGAAAACAAAAGTAAAATGTCTTTGTTCTCTTCCCTTCCCCTCGTCCAAAATATACATCATATATTTAAGTATCTGTGTCTACAGATGTCTCTATCTATATAGACACAATATCATATATTTCTACGCATTCAAATAACACCTGAATATTCAAGGTGGACCCATCAACGTGAAAATACCAGAAAGGATAAATGTCAAGATAAAGACACCAGTGTTGGTTTCATATTTCTAGACTGCAGCATGTGAAAAGCAATACCACAATGTTGGTGGGTACAACAGAAACACAAAGTTGTACCCAGTAGATTGCACTCAGGGAAACCCTGTCAGAGCCTGAGAAACCTTTTCATCTTAACTGCAAAAAGGATTATAGCTTCTGTAGAGTGTTACAAAATCTGAGAAATCCATCCTCTGCATTCCTTGTGCCGGGAATCTGGTCCCAGACTGTTACTCAGAAGACACCTTTGCTTGTCCATTTTTTTTTATTATTTTTTTGCTGGGGAATATGAGAAAGACAATACAGAACACAGCAAGTTGAGTCAAGGAATTAGCACAGTAATAACTTCAGGCATATGGGGAAGAATCAGCCCATTTGGAGAAGAAGAATACATAAACGTGTGCTGGATAACAACACTGGGAAATAAATTGCAAAGAAAAGAGAAGCTGATATAATTGTTGTAAACAAAGCCAAGTATACAATTACAGCTACTCAAGGCTTTTATTATGAGAAAGCCAGTTAATACAACAAAAGCCTTGTTCAGCTCTTTTTAAAAACAAACCCCCAAAAATTCTGTGCCAGAGAAGCAAACTCCACAGAGGAGCTATCTTTTATCTCCCAATGAAATTTAGTGAGGGTGCCAGCAGCTGGGGAGGCTGGGATTCAAGGGCAGCTACTGGGCAGACTGGGTATCTGAGCCCAGCTACTGGAGAAATCCACCTTGCTCCTATGTACATACATATATATATATTTTCACTAGTGGACCTCCATCCTGCTCAGCCAGAGCAGGATGAGGCCATTGGTTCTGCCTGTGATCTGTGTGGCTGGCCACATGTATACTTATATATGTGGTGTGTAAGTGTGCTCTGTGTTTGTGTGCCTATTGGAAAAACTTTTTTAGGCTCGCTACAGGTTGGACTGGGGGCATGGAGCTGCGGCAGCCTTGCATCTTTCAGGTAGTTGGATCCAACATGACATATTCTCCTCTAACAGCACCAAGCTTTCATCTTGGCTGGGGCTTCTCTAAAACCTACATAGTCCCTGCTGAACTTGCTTGAGCTGTTCCTTGATGTCAGCCCTATTTTGTGGGCTGACATGGGAGTAGGTCAACAAAGCAGACAGTTTTCAAAGCTGGCTGGAGCACTTTCATAGGGGACCATGAGTTTACTCCCCCTTCTAGGTCTATAGATCCATCTTCTTGTCATGCCAGATGTTCCAGGAAGCTGTTGGATTGTTTGTGATTCCCATTTTAAGGAAAGCTGAGTAAAATGAGCTTTGGCTCACAGCCAACAATAACTGAGATAAGAACTAGTAGGAACTCTGAACTTCAGTCTGACAAGGGGAAAAAAAATGCAGTGTAGAGTGAAGTTCTGTGGCTCACTGAGCGATGGCATGATATCATTTCTGACACTGCCTGTCATTTGGGTAATGAGAAGGACATTTATACTCACAGCAGGAACACTGTCATAGGGTGACTTTCTTTGATGCTTCATTTAAAAAAACAGATGTTTAAGCAAAAGAAAACTAATTAAAATTAGTGCTGGTTGATAACTTTTAGATGGTGTGTTTACTGCCTGCAAATACTATGGTTCAACAAAACTGAAATTTGGTGTGAAGATGTTTAGCAGTTCTTTCACAAGGATGAGTATGCCCTGCACATCAAAGACCAATGAAGACTTTTCTGAAGTTTTCAGCTCCCTGCCAGACTTTGCTGGCACTTGCACAGTCAGGTTGCAGTTCTGCTACTAGCAACACAGAGCTGCTGCTTTCTCGAAGGCCTCAGAGCAAATATCCAACAAATGTTTTGCCTTCTCCAACATCACTGCCCCAATGACCAGAAATGTCCCCAGAGCCAGCTTTTCTTAAGCCTTGCCACTCTTGAGTTCAGTAGAGCTGAAAAAGGGGGTAGAAAAAAATCCAAGCAGGACATTAGAGAAAAGAAAGGGTTAAAAAAAAAAGCAGATTCCCTGGTCTTCTCTGGCAGAGAGCAGACATCTTGATAAATAGATAGGGTCATTCTTCATCTATTGTGTGCTTTGCTTGTAGGTTGTCTCTGACATATGATTTATCATTAAATACCTGCCGACTGTCCTTGAAGGGAACTCTGTTATTTCAAAAGGTACAGAAACATCTTGCTGAAGTAATCCAGGCTATTCAGTGCAGCCATCTGACTTGCTGAGCTGTATCTCTTAGGACCTCTTGGTGTGGGGTTTTCTAAATTGAGAGCCACAGTGCAGTAAATGCAGCTGCCTGCATTAGGTACCTCTCAAGGAGGAAGGTGATGAGCTGCTGCTGGGAAAGATGGTTTTTTGGAGGCTACAGCACCGTGATTTCTTCTCATTGTCTCTACAGAAGTACTGACTCAGCAGCTCTGTGGGCTCTTGTGTCCTTTATGTCAACCCACAAGTTCCGAACTTTTGCCCTTCCAATTCTCTTCCCTCATTCCACTGGGGGCAGTGGAAGAACAACTGTGTGGTGCTTAGCTGCCTACTGTGGTTAAACTACAGCAATAGATGAGATCTTTCACTGTCCTAAAGTTTCACTGGCAAAGATTTTCAGTGATAAAGTGAAACTGCCTTCTCTGTGCAGCCTACGTGTCCATCAGGAGAGTCTGTCATCCTTTTCTGGCCCAAAGTCCTACAAAAATCTGGCTTATGCATAACTTTCTCCTTGAACACTGAGCATTTCTCCTGAACTTCCCCTGGGGCCTCCCATTCTCCCTGATTTGCAGTCATTTGTGAAGGACTCTTGAATAATTCAACAGTACAAAGGAACTCTCAGTACCCTTGGTTTAGCACTGACCAAAGAAGAGCCATGCACAACCAGAGGCTCCACCACTTCCTCAGCTGTCCCTTCTGAGACACATAAAACTCCTGGAGCATTTCTTTCTCCATAAAAACATCTCTGACTTCTATTAACTGCAGCTCTGTTCTGTACCAGGCAAGCAGCTAAATCCCAATAATTTTGGGCAGCAGCCACTTTTGCACTCTCACCAAGCTGTTGTCAGACCTCGCTGTCAGCAAAGGCAGCTCTGTGCATTGACATTAAGTATACATCCCTGACCATATTAGGTATATGCTTGTATGTGCATATGCATGCCCTGCTGATAAGCACGTTTCCTCTGAAACTCACTTTCTTCATAAAAAATTCTCAGGGTTTGGGTTACGTCTTAGGGTTACGTTTAGGGTTAGGCTTAAGGTTAGGGTCACAGGGAAAACAGCTTGGGGAGGATTAATATAATTTATTGCCAACTGCTAACAGACTAGAGCAGTGAGAACTACAAGCAAACTAAGAAAAGCTTTCCCCGCATCCACCCTCTTCTAGCTCCTCCCCGAGTGGCGCAGGGGAATGGGGAATGGGGGCTGCGGTCAGTCCCTAATGCTGTGTCTCTGCCGCTCCTTCACAGTCACTCTCTGTCCCTGCTCCATGTGGGATGCCTCCCACGGGATGTTGTCCTTCCCAAACTGATCCTCTGTGGATCAATCCCACAGACAACAGCACCTCAAAAGCTGCTCCCATATGGGTCTGGACCACGGGGCCCATCCCTCAGGACCAAACTGCTCCAACATGGCTCCCCCATGGGTGGCAGCTCCTGCCAGATCACCTGCTCCTGCGTGGGCTCCTCTCCATGGGCTGCAGCTCTGGCCCGGAGCCTCCTCCTGCAGGGATTCTCCATGGGCTGCAGTATGGAGATCTGCTCCACCATGGTACACTACGGGCTGCAGGGGGATGGCCTGCTCCACCATGGGCCTCTCCACGGGCTGCAGGGAAACTTCTGCTTCGGTGCCTGGAGCCCCTCCTGCCCTCCTTCTGCACTGACCTTGGTGTCTGCAGGGCTGTTCCTCTCACATTTTCCCACTCCTCTCTCCCAGCTGCTGTTGCACAGTGTTTTTTCCTTTCTCCTATCTGCTGTCACAGAGGCGCACCCAATGTTGCTCTCTGGTAGCACTGGCCAGTGGTAGGTTCCTTTTGGAGCCGGCTGGAGCTGGCTCCTATCTAACATGGGGCAGCTCCTGGTCTCTTCTCTCAGAGGCCACCTCTGCAGCCCCCCCACTACCAAAACCCCTATTGGGCCACGTAAGCCCAATACAACCTAACGAAAAATTGATTTTGCTTTCACCTTTAAAATCCAGGAGTTGTAGAAGCTTGCAGATGTAGGAAGCATCTAGCAAGATGAGCCTGCTCAACTTACAGAGGAGAATGTAAGAAATTGGCACTTTTTTTTTGTTTTAACTTGATATTGTAATGACTTTCTTAGGAGTGGGGGTGGCTTCCATCACTTGAAATCTTGTATAGGAGACCTTGTGAAGTGACATGTTCCAATTCAACAAGACATTTTCAGATTCAATTATGTAACCTTTAGGAGGCTTATAAAAAAGATGGAGAGTGACTTTTTACATGGGCAGATAGTGATGGGACAAGGGGAATGGTTTTAAACTAAAAGAGGGGAGACTTAGATTAGATATTAGGAAGAAATTCTTCACTATGGGTGTGGTGAGGCACTGGAACAGGTTGCCCAGAGAAGCTGCGGATGCCCCATCCCCTGGAGGTGTTCAAGGCCAGGTTGGATGGGGCTTTGGGCAGCCTGATCTAGTGGGAGGTGTCCCAGCCCATGGCAGGGTAGTTGGAACCAGATGGTCTTTAAGGTTCCTTCCAACCTGAACCATTCCATGATTCTGTGATAGATGGAAAGGAAGAAACTACTGGATGGATATTGCAAACCCATGTTATTTTTGTGTCTATGAGCTGTTGGTTAACATGTTAAAGATATATTCTAGGGTGAACAAGCCTTTAGAGTCATAGGAAGAGGTTGTTGAAGAGAGTAAACCAATTTTTACAGGGAAAGGAAATTTCTTCTATCAGACCAGCTAATGTTCTCAGAAGAAACAGACCCAGTCTGGGGTGTGTAAACCTTTCTTCAGAACTCAAAAGAAAAGTGGCAAATTTCAAAAGAAGCTCAGGTTGGGGATGTCTGTTCTGAGGGCACAGTGTGTGACATTTTGTCTAGTGCTGAAGGTGCTTTCACCTGCCTCCAGCTTATGGCAGGCGAGGAGTTCCCCAGAGCGGTTGTACAGACACAATTGAGGGAATAGCAAGTTGCAATGTGGGAAAGGAGCAAGTAGGGCCAGGCTAAGAATTGGTTCGCTCTGGATTGGCCATCAAAGAAATAAATTGTGAATTAAACTGAATTCTGATCATCACTTAGATGATTTGAGAGAAAAGGTACTTGGCAGTTTTGGAGAAAGTGGTACAGATGTTATCTGAAGAATGGAAAAAGAGACAGTTATTCACAGAGTTACAGACAGAAATGCTTGTCAGAGAGGACCATCTTGGAGCAGGACTGTCACCAACCAGTACATGAGAGCAGCCGTGGTTTTGTCTATGTGAGTTTTGAAGCCCTCCAAGGATGGAGATCCCCAATCTTGCCAACAACTGAGGCTTCACTGTCATCCTGGGAAAAAGTTTTTTGCAATGCCCGAGCTGAACCTCCCAAGCTGCAGCTGGGGTTGTTGCCTTTGTCCACCTGGACCTGCGGAGTGGAGTTTGGCTCTATTATCTTGGTACTTACCATCCAATTAGCTGTAGATTAGATATCCCTTTGACTTTTGCTTTTCCAGACTAATACAGTCTATCACCCTCTACATTGGCTCATATTTAATGTATGCCAGGCCTGGATCATTTTGGTGATAGCATAAAATTTCAAAGTTGTACCTCACTACTGTGCAGTTGTTCTGGCCAGGGGCAATATCCAATTGTCAAGCACTGGGTACATGGAGCACATGCAATTTGAGAGGAGCCCAGCAAGCAAGCTGCAAGAACTAGGTGCAGACAGATGTGGAGCAGCCCTTCAATCCATGTGTGCACCAAAGAGGTCATTTCAGTGTGCTGTGAGAAATGGTGTTCATTGCCATGAGGCTGGATATAAAAACCTGGACCTACTGGAACTGGTTCTTAAGATCATGGGATCACAGCAATTGGGGATGTGCAAGTGGCATCATGCTTTAGAGCAAGGTCATCAGGCATTTAAATTTTAATTTTCAAGAATGAAATGATTTTACTTTCTGACATTCTTGGTCAAGCAATTGTGTAGTACTAGTGGGCATCATGATCTCAGAATAACTCTGAAATGAGGGGAGCATTTTTGCTGAAGTGGTGATTCAGCCAGACCTGATTTCTTTTTTATCCACCCTAGAGTAGCTACAGGTCAGAAGCAATAGACAGAGTTGTTTGCATGCATCTCCTCCCCAAGTGTTTTGCAAAGGATTACCTATGTTATTTTGTTATGAGTTTATTTTAAGTCAGCAATGAAGCTTTTTTAAAAAAAAAAAATTATTTTGATTTTTATTTTTTCCTAGAACAAGAACCTGTAGAAAAGGTCAACTGCTCTTGAAACCCATGGACTCCTAATCCTTTTAACACCTCATAACCAGAGTACACAGGAGATAGCAGGAGAATCTGGTAAAAACAAATTAGCAAGAAATAATAACAGAGATTTAAAAAACGGGGCTCTGGTAAGCTGCTTAGAGAAGGACATTTAAATCTTCTTTTTGAAGTTGTGCATTCATAGTTTTATACACTGTTACAGAACTAATCAGGGTTCTGCAATGCTTAATATCACCTTTTGTCATTTTTTATGGCTGCATAGCCTTTTACATGTGTTGTATTCTGTTATTTTTCTTTATGAAGAACTTCACTTTTTTTTTTTCAGTTTTATGCAGTGTTTTTCTTTCCCTCTTGAGTATTTCAAATTTATTCCATGTTTTATTCACCCACTAGTGAACTTCTTATTTCCTTTGAGAATCCTCTGCATAAAAAAAGCCTTTATTCATTTATCAGAGACAGTCCAGATGTCTCCAGCTAAACTGATGCTGTATTTTGCACAAACCTATAAAATCAGAGCATTAAAAGATTCTAATCCCCTCCCTCCAAAGGAATTATATTAGTGTCACAACAATTTAACCAGATTTGTATTCTATCTCGTTGTCTTCAGACAACTGTCTTCAGATCAGTGGGCCTGGGAAAATATTAGATGTTAAGGCATTTGGACTGGGATTTAAGAACAGCATAAAGGGGTTAGGCACACAGCTTTCATTTCACTCTCATTCTATAGGGTCGGAAAAAAGCTGTAAGATAGGATTTCACTAGAAATGAGAAATACTTGGAATATTCTCACTTTCCTCACTATTCCTCAGGTCTCCTTCATGTTTTGGGTTAAAAATACATTGCTTGCATTCTTTGTGTTGACACAGATCTCCACATTAAGGTTGTTATATTCTAGAAGAAACAATTTATCTTTTCCCTTTCCTTCAAAACTCCTCAGAATTTAATACATGTGGAAGTCAGATTTTGGAATTAGCCACATCACTCTGACACTAAGCCTAACATGTACATTAAGGTATATTTATGCATCAGATTTTCTATCTGTAGCACAAAAATTAGCTTTCTTCTGGCCCACAGTGATTTCACCCTGATCTTCCCTATTTACTTTCCATCTTGCATTATACAAATGTTTGCTTCCATAAAGATGCCAGTGAGCAAGAAGTATACGGAGCCATGAATCTTAGTTCTGGAAAGTGGCCCAATTTACACACATAGCTGTTGAATTGTCATGTTTATGTGACTGTATAATCAGCAGTAAGTTAAATATACCACTGTTTGTGTGCATAGCTGCCCCTCAGCTTCAACAGGTTCAAACAGTTTCAACAGGTTCAAAAAAAACAGAAGCCTTACAGAAGGCTCCTAAATCAATGTCTACATACATTTTTCAAGTGTCTGCAGCAACATGCACATCCCTGTGGCATAATTCATTGCTCCAAGTAAATTATGCTTGCAGCATCACAGTCTGGATGACCTTCACTTTCTCCTTTGCACAGTCAAAAGATGGCGAGTAAGAACAAAGGTGTTGCTCCAGGAGAGAAGATGCAGCCTCCAAGCTACAATCCAGCACACGCCATGGATTCATGACCATGTCTGTCTGCAAAACCAGCAAGAGCTTTGCCAGCCTCATGGGTTTTGTATCCTTGGTAAGTCTTGAATGTGGGCCTTGAATATTTGCCTCCCTACAGTTCTGGCCACACTCCATCTGCATGGAGTACAATGGCACAGCCCCTCTCTTGCAGAGCCCTACAAACAGCTGTCTGTGGTCCTTGCTACATGGGGTTGTGGCATGGGAGAGGGACTAGGGCCCTAGGTGGCACTGAAGGCTGAGCCATTTACTGGGGCTTTGAGATCAAAAAGGCCCCATGAGGAATCATCTTTGGCAGATACAGCCTGACCTTCTGACTCCTCTCTACCCTATGACACAGGGTATGGGACATGTTTCCTGCCACGTTGCCCTACGCTTGTACATCAGAGACGTGAGAGCCCTAGCTCCAGCGAGGAGAAACACTAGGCTTACTAACACTAATATCTGCAAATCTCCTTCAGTAGCCGATAAAAGCCTCAGCTCAGCTAGGCAGCTTTTTTCACACCTCTCTGCAATACAACAGATTTTAAGAATGTGCCTTCAGCATTACAATGTTTGGACCACTCTCTGATGACTTGAAAGCCAGCACTGCCTGATTTTTGATTGTCGAAAATCAGGCTGAGGTGGTACCCGTGAATTGTCACAGGCAAAGGAATCTCTGGCCTGCTCCTGACACAGCCTACGCATTTCAGAGGCAGAGCCTTAATATGCGGGGTTTTAGCATGGTTTCCTAGGAAACAAGGTTTGTATGATCAGGCTGTCTGTCAGTCAGTTGCACCTCAGAGCACTTGAGTCTCTTGACCAATCTTTTGACAGTGGTCTCACAGATACCAAATCCCTTGACATTTTGTGAAACGAGGTAGACAGGGATAGAGCAATCTTTATCATGGCACCAGTGTAAGATCAGCCACCGTGAGACATCAAAGTGGACAGAAGCTTGGTCTCAGGAACACTGCTGGTTGGGATAACCTTTTTGGAAGAGCAAAGCCTTCGGAGGCCCATGCATTTATGATATGCAACTAGGCCCTGTCTTCCCCAAATTGGGTGGGGTAATCCAGAATTAAAAAGGCTACAGCTTCCCAGGGTGCCTCTGGAATATCTATCAGATTTGGACAATCCCAAGGGCCTTGCTGTTGAAATAGTTCAGGTAGCAGACCTCCTTCCCATTGTCTCTCACTTAGGCCAACATTCCCATCACAATGACGCTACCCCAGGGAACGTGGCATTTTCCTTCACAGACATCTTTGTGGCAGATTGTTGTGTTTTTTTTTTTTTTTAGATATTTGCCTGCAGATAGTGAGAAGGTTTTCTGTAGAGTCACTTCCCAGGGAATTATGGACAACTAACCCTAACTGTTCATTCACATGCATCTTGGGTGGGTTTGCTTTAAAGAATGATGGAAAAAAACAGAGTTCATTTTTCTTCCTTCTCTTTCCTAGGTGCTAAGACATAAAACCACATTAAGCACACACCATACCTTATCTCTCTTTATAAGTTAAATGTTCCTTGTAGAAACTCATTTTAAAAAACAACTCTGGTTTCCAGTTTCTTTTCCTCAAATCCTTTTTTCATTGTTTCTCATTGCAGAAGAGGTGAATTAACTACTATTCTCACTGTTCGGGATAATTCTGTGGCTAACTTTAAAACTCCGTAATACTCATCTCATATTGTTTTGTCTGGTGCCAGCTAAATGTTAAAATAATGATTTAGGGTGCATCTTACTTCTTACAGATTTCTATCTCCTGTAAAACACTATATACTCTCTCTAGAGGTGAATCATAAAACACTTTTCTCTCCCAGTTTTGCCTTCTGCTTGTGACTGGGAGCAACACAGCATAGCCACGTCTCTCATGGGTTTGGAGGGCATCTCCTTAGATGCTCATGCAGTGTGAAACATCTCATCAGTTGGACTCTGCAGAGCTGATCAGGAGGGAAAACGTGTTTTGAAAAGATACCTTGGGAGGGAAAATGTGTTTTAAAAAGATACCTTCTGGGATGATATTTGTGATCCCAAACTGCTTTGGAAATGGAAAAAATTGGGAGACACTACTTCTATGACTCATAGCACTTCAAGTCTGGATAACATCATTCTTTCTCCTATGCAGACAAGTCTCCAGTCCTTCTGTCTTACGTGTACCTGGGAGAGCTTGTTTGTCCTAAGAGTGGAGAATGGTCACATGAAAAACATGTGCTGAAGTTCCCATAAGAGTTCCCACAAGCTATTCCACACTGACAGATTTAGGTTAGGGGAGTTTTAGGAAAAAAATAACTTTTTTTTTTTTTTTTTTCCACAGAGAGCAAAGTGCTAGAAGAAAGTGTCAGAAGAAATGCAGGAGTTAGGAGAAAGAGGAGTAGACCAGAGTTGATACTTCTATCTCCTCCAGCTTACTACACCAAAAATGTTACAGGCTTAATTTTGTTGCGTGGTTAACAGGTAAAATAGCTGCGCTGCTGTACCTTACAGTAGTTTTGAATCACTGTCACAAGCATAGTGCAAAAATACTGCTGACAGTCTTGGGGGACAGTAAGAAAAGACAGAGACTATAGAAGAGTTCAACTCAATAAATTTTCCCTGCCATATGGAGAAGCCAGCCCATACAGTTGTGTGAAACTCTGCCTAAGACCATGTCTAGGGAAGTTGTTAAGGGTCTGGGTCTGCATATCACTTAAATACCTGCTTATCTTGAATTCACATAATGCTGAATGTTTGCTTCGTTTCTTTGCTGACTCAAAGCCAAAAGCTGACAGGAAAGTCTGGGCATCCCATTGAACTCTGTGAACTGTACCCTGAGCTTTCTAAAAGTGATAGAAGAATGTTATGGCCATTGTCAGTTTGGATGGGTCATTGAAAACTGCTAAAAGAATCGAGACAACTGGTGAAAGAGTTACTTAACCAACAAAATAACACATCATACACAACTTCATGGAGAAAAATTGTATTGTTTATATATTACAAATCTTTGTGCATTTTACCTCCTTTTCTATTAAGTCCAATATTTCCTTTAAGGGAGGTTTAAAAGGAGATGTATAACAAGAACTACATGCACAGATATGTGTCCATTTACATTTGTGTGTGTGTGTTTGTATGTATAGAAACATATTTGCTGTAATCTCTAAAGAGGATGTAAAAGTGACTTGATACCCATATATTTCTACTTGTGTACTGCTAGTACACATGTTAAGCTCGGCGATATGGTAGCTGTTCTGAGAACGGCCACTATAAGATATCATATAGCCCCTCATTTGCATTCCTGGAGATTCAGATGTGTAAATGATTGTCTGCGTGATCTCTTAGGAGTAAGCTATGATGTTGGAGGTTTCTTTCCCATGACACATTTTTAAGCTGAAGAAATCACTGAATCAGCTGGAACCAAAGCAGGAGAACCCAGCATTAATACTATTTCTGTTCACAGAAGCAAATAGGCATTCAGGTCCATCTGCAGTTGTTTTTAACTCCAGCAGGAAGTTTTCATGAGGGGAAGATGTGTTTTATTCTTATATCTAGGCACGCAAAGCCATCAGCTCCTTCCTGTTGACAAAAATTTGCACAATCACAGAAAAAGATGTTGACTTCTTATTGGAGCTGCAGTTGTGATAAGGGAAGACAGAGGAGGTAGTTGGGAAACTGGATCCTAATCTGCAGTTTAGGGACACATTAAAACAGGCTCCATTTTCAGTCCTTTTCATTGTAGACCCTTTTCTCTTGGCTCCGCAACAACTTCCAAGCTGAAGTTTGTATCCAGAAGCTGGTTACTATGAAAATGTATCCAACAGAGTTAACAAGAACTGAAACTGCCTATCATCTCAAACACTCTATATTCCTGTAGTATTGCATTCCCTGATAAATATGACCTGACACATATGTCCTCTCTTGCCAGATATAAGCAACACACCCGGTACATATGAGTTGCTCTGGAACATGTCAAACAAATAAAGTTACTTTGAAAAAAGTCCTGTGCTGTGCCTGAGTTAACATATTGCTGATGTGCAGCGTGCACAATCAGCACAGGCTAATGAGCTGGGCTGGGAGTTATGAGACTTTACATGTAGTTGCTAATGTGAGTAAAAGGTTGGGCAGTTCTCCTTAGCAGCTTTTCTCCCCCTCTTTTCATCTACTTGCTTTATTTATGTCATACTGTTTTCACAGCCACTGGTGCTTGTCACCAAACGTACTGCAGTGGGGTCCTGGAGTGATCAGATGATTGCTAAAAAGGAATAAATTGTTAGAAATATGATGTCTTTGGTGAAGTATACATTAGCTTAAACATTTCCCACTTGGATCATTGTGGCAGATTGCCCTCCCCCTTCATTACCTGGCTGGAGCCTGGATTGATTGGCAGGGGACTTGCATCCATCACTCTGTGGGTTTTTGACAAGCCACAGGAATGCCATGTTGGTCTGCAAGCTCGCGGACGAGTGGCAGAGAAGCTGAGCATGTGCTGCCACTTGTCAGCATGCTCCTCAGAAAGAGGGAGGCTGGGGCTGAGAAAGGTATGAGATGGCCCTGTGCTTGTGCTGAGGCAGTCGGTGGGCTCAGGGTTGGCCAGACCACAGCTCTGCAGGGATGGCTTAGAAGGAAAAGCATCCATGGAGGAAAAAGCTGTCAGCATGAGGATCTCTATGCAAGGTTTTGCAGACTTTGAGCTAATTGACTCTCCAATGAGAAATTTCAGTGCTTTGCTTACCTCATTTACCAAGAAGCCTCTGAAAAGTGTGAAAATGAGAGAGACAGACAGAGGAAAACAAAGCTTTTCACCAGCACCTGCTCCCTCTGCTTGGGACCTTGTAAAATGCCTGAAGGTCCTGGCACATCTGGGCTCTTGTATATCCCATAAAGCTGAGTGCATTTCATTTATGCCACACTTTTGAATGAGCTCACATGCACAATGAGCCATGCTGTCTGCCAGCAGAGGAAATGGAATAAAAGCAGAGCTGGCCAGAACGCCATAAGGGCTGTTCCAAGACCTGGCAGCATACCTGGCTGCATTTTCAGGTCATTTAATCCTCCCACTGTTTTATATTGGAGAGATAATGGTCATAGACAAGAACCACTGATGCTTGTCAGGTCAAGCATTGACGGGAGTGTCTTGTCAGGTCTGGCTGTAGACCAAGATGTGGTTCCCAGAAATAAAGGCCCCCAAATGTCTCACCTGCTCCTTCTGCAGGGCTCCAATATGCTTCAGCCATGCCTGTGATGGATCTGCTGCCAGCTGTCAATTGCAGGATTGCTCAGGACACTGCAGGCTGTGCTTGAAAAATGCCCATCACTGTGCGTGAGCATGGGAATATCTTTGCGGGCCTTTAATGCTGAGGAGGAGAAACCAGGGCTGTGCTTTTAGAGTTGGGTATGGTGAAAACATTGTTTACATCAGTATCTCCCAACCTTTCCCGCTGCCAGGGAGCAGCGAGGGCTGGCTGCACCCCCAGGGAGGGGAGTAGGGCCCTGCAAGATAACGCAGCTGGCAGGAGCCACCTTAGGGTCTGTGAGTCTAGGGCTTTCCTGAGTTTTACCATATTTACCTTCAGGCTGGTATTGTCCCGTGTCCTGGCACAAAGTGCTTTTAGGCTAGACACTCAGTGGTATCTACAGACTGAAAGAAAGATACATACAGGTGTTTGCTGCGATTGCCAAAGAAAAATGCACCCTTTGTAGTTTATTTCCCTGCTGGCATCATGTGTGCTGATTGAGTCCTGCTCCGTGCCCTCCTCTCACAATGTGCGATTGTGCCTCTTGTGCCAAGATGGGCACATTATTCATCAAAATGCAACATTAAACTAAATTAGTCAGAACGTTGTCAACTACATGAAGTGAGACTCCCTGTTCCTTTTGTCCTGCCTTTATGGCAGTGATAAGCAAAGGCACCCAGTAGCCTAAAGGAATATTCCAGATAATAATTTCCTAGCTTTGTAGTTGCATGCTTTCAATTTTGCCGTGGCTCTGAGCTGGTCTCCTAGCAGGACACAGAAGGGAGCTCAGGCTTATAAGGGACTGCAAGGGCTGCAAGCATTGAAAGGCTGCAGGATTCTTCATGCCAGCAATGGACCTGGCTCTGCTTGAGATGTGCCTGATGCCTTGGGCATTGCACCTCCTTGGGCTGATTTAACACTCACACTGATTTAATGGCTCTGTTGGCATGAGCCATCTCATCTCTGCTGCTACACAGTGAAACCCTCAGGTCCACTGCTTCAAAAGGACTATTAAATGCCTTAAAATACTTAAGCCCGAAGAATCACATTCAAGATTCCTTCTAAGAAAGACAGTGAAATGGAGAGAGCAATGTGAAGGGCATCAAGAGTGCTGGGGTGCTCCAGATGCTGAGATGGCAAAGGAATGCAAGGGTCAAAGAGAGAAAAGACTGTACTGTCGATGAAGATGCTAGGTTTAGGAAATATTGGGAGTATCCTGTCTCCCAAGGAGAACAGATTTTCTGAAGAAATAGGAGAATTTCTGTAGCAACAGGACGGAAGGCTGATGGAAAAAGCTGGAGTTGTCTTCTAACCTTTTTATTTGCTTTGTTCCAGGACTGCGGCCAGGTTAGCCCAAGCTGCACTGATTCCCAGGCTTTGGTGATGTTTTGCTTTTCCATAGGAGAAAAGCCTTCCTGGTAGGACAGCCACTCCTCCCCATGGAGCAGAAACAGAGACTCTGAAAACATCTTTTACAGTGTATATGCTCTTCCTACCTACCTATTTGCTCTGTAGTTATTGGGGCAGGAACCCTTTGTTAACCTTTGCAGCTTCTTTTTCCAAGCGTGAAGAGAGTAAGGGTGGGAGAAGAAGGGAACCTTCAGCAGAGCACTTGCAGAGTTTTATTGCAACCTTCTGCACTGCAGCAAGGAAAAACTGAAGCTTGTCTTTGACTTTCAGTCCCAAACTGTAGGACCTTGCAGGCCAAAGTCTGATTTGGGAGGAGAACCTGGGAGCTGAGAGCCCTTGCCTGCTGCGAGTCTGGGATTGTATTTCAGCCCTCCTACCCTGAATTTCCCTCTAACACCTGGGGTCAGCACAACCTCCTTGCGATGGTTCCAGCCTACCAGCTATTCTTGCAATGCCATTTCCCCTTTTCATTTGTCAATACCTTCAAATCTCTTTCTGCTGCTTTACCAAATTGCATCCCTGTGTTGAGAGACTACAGTTAGACTTACAGACCTAGCACAACTGTACCAGTTTTAGTATCAGATCTGAGTAAGTAAGCACAAATGAGGGATGAAAATCAGCTGTGTGAATATCAGATCAGATGTGCCTCCATGGGAAGAGATGGTGTTATCTTTAATAAAAAGTGCTGCTTGTAAGCATCTCTGTTTGCAGCTTGAAACCTGCAATGTGAAATGGAGTCCAGCATGATCAGGAGAGTGTGTCTTCTTTCCACAATGCCACTGGGCTGAACTATGCGAAGCCTTGCTTGAATAAGGTAAAGCTACCTCCATTAAACAAGGGGATTTCTAGGTTTTCAAGGTTGTGAAGTCTCACAGGCTTTAGGCAACATTTGTTTCAGACCCTGAAGAGCTCTTCTTTACCTAACAAAGACATGACTGACTGTTTTTTCTGCCAATTCAGAGCATCCTAGAGCTCATCAGCTGATAGCCTGTGATGTCTAATAAGCCCTGCAAGACAACAAAAAACATGTATTTTTTGCTTATGAAAGTTCTTCATAACATCCCCTGTAGGGAGTCTGATCATGGTCCATTCACCTTCTCCATACTTCAGTAGAGCTCTGGGGAGGTGTCTGGAGCAAAGCGAGTTTCCACCAGTTAATTCAGGTGATTAAGTGATTGTCAGTGTGGTTTGGATGTATTTGATAAGGAAAATCTTAGGGGGGGAGACCTATCTGAGCACAGGGATAACCCTACCATCCAGAGCTGTACAAGACAAGATGAATCCAGTTTTTGTCCTTCCCTATTTGTAACAGTAAGAGACAAACTAGAGTGAGGTGACCAGATTTTGTGTTAAAATCAGAGGGACTACCTGCAACCTGCTAGGGAGATTTTCATAATATTATCAGAGATGGCCACCTGTGTTTCTGTGGGCAGCATACTGTGTAAGGAAATCTCCTTTTCTCCTCTGTGAGCTGGTTTCATTAGCAAGAAAGCAGTCAGCACTGGCGGCATTAAAGAGATCAGCATTAGACCTATGAGTAGAGATGAAAGGGAAGTATTTATTCTCTGCAAGACACAGCTGTTGGTTTTCTGCAGAATCAGCCAAGCAGCTCTGCACCAGTTACACTTATTTCAATGTCTGCAAAACTTTCTTCTTATGCAGAAGGGATTAATGCTTCTTATTTTCAAAGAAGAAATGTGTTTTCAGGAAGAGTAGCAGCAACATCAAACACCTTAACAGGGGTTTCGGAAGGAAAAAGATACTGCAAATTTGAAAAATTCCTAAGGAGAGTATTTATAACATCAAGCCCCCCGCACAAATGTGCAGTAGCTATTTCTGCTGCTCAGATGATACATCAGCTGTAAGATCAGCTATCTGGGGTTTAGGGGTTCTTTGCAAAGTGGAACAGTGAAAAGCAACTGGGACACATGGTTGTAGCTTGCCCATGATCATTGTAGTTTCATTGTAGCTCTGCTGAGCTTTTGCTTTCAGCGAGCTTCCCACAAAGGAAGGATTAAATTTAAGATCTTTGATGGTTCCTTTTATCAGAGAAAACTGGTGTGTCATGTCCAGTTCTCCTGCAGCAAAAATTTCATATGGCAAATTAAACCATTAAGCCAAAACACAAGAGGATAATGCTATACTCTGGTATAAAATAAATAAATAAATAAATACTGAACCATAAAGGCATCCTTCTCCACAAAAGGGAAGCTGTTTTGGCATTTTGGGCTCAGTCAGAGGTGCCTTCCCAGTGGGACATCCCACTTAGACCATTCAAGAACTGTACCAGTCTTGTGAAGGAGCCAGGGCAGTGCTGTCTCAGCACAGGTGGGAACAACTAAAAATGCCCACTGGGGTCAGACATAGCAGGGAAACAGCTATCAACCCCTTTAACCGTGAGGAGAGAGAGAATTTGTGCAGTTGTATATGGTACAAACAGACATCCCTCAATTTGACCTGCTAAAAGATAGTGTCCCTGGATATTCTTCCCCACAGGACAAGTTCTCTGCATGTTTAGGAGAAATGCAAGGTTCAGCGCTTGCTTTTCTGTTTTGTTTCATAGAATCATAGAATGGCTTGGGTTGTTTGTTGTTGTTTATTTTATTTTATTTTATTTTATTTTTGTCTGTTTGTTTGTTTTCCTTCTTAACATCTGTACTCCACAAAGCTATAGGCTTTGCAGGACCCAGGTGGTAAGTTTATGTTAAGTTCTATTAAGGACTGACTTCCACTTGAAGAAGCAGCTCAAATTTTACTTTCAGAGCATGTCAAGAACCGTAGTGGGGTACCCACAGCAGGCAACTTCCCTGTGTAGAATCACTCCAGAATGTGGCACTGGGTGCCCTGGTGCAGGAAACAGAGACACACCTCAGTTCCCTGCAGTATCCTGTCCTAAGACTCAAGGTGAGAAAGGAGTGAGAACTCAAGGCTGCTAGTGCAGGCAGTAATTGGGGGAAGCAGTTGGCAAGGCACAGACAATTCTTCTGGCTCACACCTTTCAGCTGTCATTAGAACAAAATCCTAAATCAATATTATTGGTCCCCAGAGAGGTTTAGTGGAGCTAAATTAACATAACCTCATAAATGACAGGCTTTCCCATCCATCTCAGTCACTAGCAAGAACCTATCCATTATTGCTTTACAGCAGCAGTCCACAGGAGCAGCCCCAGTGTTTCAGGTGCTCCCACATGACCTGTGACAAAAAAAAAACTGGGTTTGCCAGCTAACTCCACAGCCTTTTTTCAAAGTCAAAACAACCTTCACCTCTTCATGTTTATAGAAAGGACATAGCATACATGAATCTAACTCTCTCTGTGAGAGCCTTCCTCATGACACCCCCTTCAAGAGCCTCCTTCTCCAGCAATGGAGATACCTGTTTGCAGAGCTGAAGGTGAGGACAGACAAGAGTTGATTGCCATTAAATACTTTGCCAGTGATAATAGGTGTAGCTGTTTCCAGGCTTTTGTGCAATATGATGTATATCACCTCCGCTGCTGCAGAGGAACATATTGTCTTTCTTGCTTCACCCTTCCTCAGTGAGGACTTGTACTCAGGCCTTTTGGTACTTTCTCAGCCTCCTGAAATACAAACATGAAATAATGCTCTGGGCTGCATCATGAGGGAAGCACCTCTTCTCTCCAGGAACAGCAAGGCCAACTGCCAATGGGATAAATATCCCATTTCTGTCACGTGTGATCTGCAAGGCACTGGTGCTTTTCTGCACTAGCCTGCCACCAGCTGAACACCACTGATTCAGGGACTATTGGAACCCATAAAATAATGCACAAGCAGTGTGCATTGTGATAGTTTGTGGGAGCCCTAGAGTCCCCACTCTGCTGGGCACAGGAAAATCCAGTAGCATAACAAGATGTCCTACCCCAAATTAGCCTGCAGTCCTGGCTCTGCAAAGAGGCAAGTTTGAACTGAAACTTCCATATTTCAAAGCCACATCTCAGAGTGTGTTAAACAATAGTTTCAGCAGACTGAGCAGGGAGGTGGCCTTCAGACCCTGTTTATACTGACCTGGTGTTCTGCACTGGGGTGAGGGAGTAATAGGCTCTTTCCAGATCTCTGTAAGAAAGGCCCAACAAAAAATGGCATAATAAAATAGCTGTTTTATTGAGATAGAACAAAAATAGGAATATAAGAATATGGAAAAGTAAATCTCTCATCCCCTCAGATGCTGGGAACCCCGCTTTCATACAACATTGGACAGACTCTGGATGGATTTTCCCACAGCACGCAGTGCAGATCCCATTCGTGGTCTGCCTCCCTCCCATGCCATGGTGTTCTTTGCTTTGTGTAAGCATCTTCTCCTGGCAGGCTGGACTGTTACCTCTGTCTTAACACCCACCACAGCACAGGCCGGCACGGGGCCCTCCAGCCGGTTCCCTTGCAGCAGCTGCTCATGCGAACATACAGGCTGCTCAAGCCCTAAGTGTGAGGCCTGGTAGGGCAGGCCTGGTCTGCTCATGATCGCTCACTCCTTGAATACAGTGCCTTCTGCAACTCTCCCACTACACTTGGGTCTACAGTAGGGTAAAGAAGCAAAGTATTATCCAGCCAGAACCCACGCTGCACTGGGGAGAAGATTAATTCATTTCAAATGCAGGAGGCAATACTGTACTCTAAAATGAAAATCAGTTGATAATTTACAAATGCAAATAGTAAACAATTATTTTTGCATCCTGACATACAGAGCAAAGGCTGTTTTTCTCTAAAATCTCATACAAGTTGGAGGAGGAGTGGTTTAGTCAAATATTTCATTTTTAGCAAACCAGACTGATGAGTGACTTTTTTAAAATGTCAGAGATGGAAAAGTACTAGTATGTAAAAACTATTTTAATTGCTGGCAGATGAGATGATCAGATACTACTTGAAAAATTCAGTGTATCCTTTCATTTTCTTTTTTCAGGTCAGTTAGGGAGACTTCCTGTTTTCACACTGTCACATTCCATAATCTGGTATTTTATTAGTTTTATTGATATCCAAACTAAAGGGGTTGCCACAGAAACTCACTGTACTGGGGAGACGCACGTATTCACTGGCTGGGGGCATGCGCCACGTAAACCCTGAGCCTGCTGACTCTGCTCCTGCTCCCAGGAAGGGCTCTGAGAATGCTGTTGTTGAGATGCAGGCAAACAGCAAATAGAAGGTATTCAGGTCCCTAAAGATGCATTGTCCATATACGCTATCCCCACAGACTGTAATTTTCATGCACTTTAAGGATCCCATTCCCTTTGCAGAAGAATGCTTGCTGTGTGGGCCAGAGCTTTAGTTTGGTGTTGGCCCCCTGTGGGGTACAAGAGGCCCCTGGTTAATTATATTAGCATCTTCCAAGACAAAGAAAGGTCACAGAGAGCTTTCTCTTGAAGTCATGAGGTCTACAGGGTATTTTGAGTTGACCAGAACCAGCAGTACCAGTTAGTTCTCTGGGCTGGGGCTTTTTCTTCATCTTGGAGTTGGAAGAAAAGATGTCAGTGACAGTGTCAAATACATGGGGGTGAGCGGGGAGTTCAGACAAACTGCAGAGGTGCAGAGAAGGCAGGGGAAGGTATTTTCCTCATTTGGAGGAAAAAAGAGCTCTTTGCCTTCTCTAGAAGTTTATTTATGGAAAGGGTTGGACAAGAAAGTGAGAATAGAAGCACCTCAACTTTGGGGAAAAATTACTCCAGATGTGACCTGGTTTTCTATGCTAGGAAATGCTGTTTATTAGTTATTTGTTGCCCTCAGTTTTCAGTATGCATCATAGACATCTTGTTAATTTTGAACAAAGACCTTCATGAAAAAAAGAAACCATTTGTATGTACCTAAAGCTTTTCAGACTTGGAGGTCTCAGGTGTTTTCATTATCTTTTTAAATATCTCAAGGTCATGGGGATACGATGAATAAGCGAGACTAAACTGTGTTTTATTGTTCATGGGAGTCTGTAGAATGCACAGCAATTTTCTCCATTGGAGATGGACTATTGTGTCGTGTAACAGTGAATTAAAGATAGCACACAGAATCAAAGCAAGATGTACCTCGCCTGTATTGTCAGGGAGGTGATTTTATAATAATAACCAGCTTGCTGAAAGTCCCATAATTGCTCTGATCTGCAGGCTCACTTTTCTGTTTTCCTATCTTTCTGATTGTTTTAGAGAGGGTTTGATTTAGTTTTCTTAGTTTAGAGTTTGGAGTGTGTTTGCATGAAAGAGTACAGGGCAGAGAGCTGGGACTGGGAGTGTCTCCCTTGCCTGTCTTTTGTCACTGCCTTGTGTCTTCCAGAAAGAGTCTTTCCAGGGAGTGCCTCCACCCTTGAACAAAGAAGGGGGAAGCTACGAAACATTACAAGAAGGAAGAACTTGGACTTCTTTGGGCTGCAGGGCTGAACAGCTCATCAGAAAAAACTCCAGCACCTTGCCATCCACACATCCCCAGGTTTTGGAGTGTGGTCTCCCACCCTGAAATATCCTCTGAGCAGTCCTGCTGGGACATGCTGTATTCAGGGGCAAATCTCCCTTAAGTGTCATCAGACAGACTTGCAAGCTTTGACTGTCATGTGTAGAAGGCTGGGGTAAGCATCCCTCACCCTCTGGCAGCAGATACCAAGTCAGCAGATGCAGGAGGGCCTCCCAGGGGAAGGTGTACAGCAGTACGGACCCACAGACAGGACCAGAAATGGGCAGAGGGGCTGCCAGCTCTAGCCCGGGGTGGGCATGGAGCATGGTGAGGACGTGACGTGCTAGGAGGCAGGCCAAGGTTCTGACCTTTTAGAGGCTGAGCCCTTAGCCCACCACAAAATGCCATTTTTCCCTCAACTCAAGACCCTCTGAACTGCCGTAGGAGTTTTCCTGGACCTATAGAATCATAGAATATCCCCAGGTGGAAGGGACCCAATAGGATCATTGAGTCCAACTCCTGGAGGGGATCCATTGAGTCCAACTGTAGAAGACAGAGTTAGGGACTGTCATGGACCTTTGGGACAAAAGTGGTCATGGTGGATTTTTCCATTTCTTTGTTTTAAAAAACTGATTTAGTATGTGCAGTGACAAGATACTTAAAAATGATCTTTTTAAAGTGCCAAGAAGGAACACAGAGCTTAGCTGGAAGAAAAATGAAACACTCTTACAAAGCAAAGAACACATATAATAAATGGGTCCAAAGGAATCAGCCTTGAATGGCTGCATGCCACATTTTGGGTGGAAAACTGATGACTGGCTCATTGTTAAAACAGTCCATATTTCTTGTGGGAAGTAACTATGCAGAGTAGTAACACTAATGCAAATAGAAATTCTCTCCAGAAATGATTTCTGAGAATGCCAACAGTATTAAAATAGTTGCTTGCTCTCTCCAAATAGACACCACTGAGATAATGAAGAACTTACAAATTGGTGTAATTCCAGCAATGAGCCTGTAACTTTCCTCTGCAGGCACATTGTTGATTTACCAGGTAAGAAAAAAACAAAAAACAAACCAAAAAAAAAAAAAAAAAAACCATGCAGATCTAACACAGCAAGGGTTGGACTTTGCTATCCAAAAGATGAGGAGTCATGGCCAGGCATTTCTGCTACCAGGGAAGATCTGAGAGAGTGGAAGAAAGAAGGTGGAAAGAGGGTTTGGGCAGAGAATCCAGTTTACTTCTTCTAGAAGATGTTGGCGAGATTACAGGGAGTGCTTTCCTTGTGTTTCCTGCAAGAGCCACGATTTCTGTCCCTGCTTTCCCTTCCAGTGCTCCCCAGCCCTGAACGGAGCAACCTGAGAGGGCCGGGCAGTGCCGGCTGGCTGCCGTTACCAATGGCAGCAGCAGGAGCAGCTGCTGCATGCTGAGAGGAGCTCGAAGCCTGTGAGGTCCCGGGCATGTCAGAGGGGGGTTCTGGGCCCTGACACCCACACCCTGCTGTGCGTGTGGAGGCACTGGCCACAGGCAGCAGGTCTCGTGAGAGTTTGGCAGTGCCAGCTCTTGCGTATGAACTGTGGGAAGCTGCATATAGCTGGCCCTTAGGGAGTGCTGTGGAGGTTTGTGTGTGAGAAGGGCGGCCATCTTCTCCATTTGCCAGCAGTCTCGGGCTGCAGTCCTGAGTGTCTCCTCAGCCAGCTGTTGGTTGTACAAACCTGCCCAGCAGCTTGAGGTCTCCAGGGCTGACTAGACAGTGCTTTGAGATCATTAGGAGCATGGTCTTAGAATCACAGAATCATAGAATATCCCAAGTTGGAAGGGACCCACAAGGACCATTGAGTCCAACTCCTGGCTCCACACAGGACTACCTAAAAATTAAACCATATGTCTAAGATCATTGTCCAAATGCTTCTTGAACTTCGGCAGATCTCTCTGCAAGGCCTCTCCATCCTCCAGGGAGTCAACAGCGCCTCCTAATTTAGTATCACCTGTAAACTTAGTAAGTGGTCAAGACGAGGTGAGGGCCATGCTCTGCAGCAGCCAAGAACCGTCTACATAGCCAGGCCAGTCTGGAACAAGTGGAGGTGGCCAGCCAGCCAGAGCTTCCTACAGGTGAGGCTGTAACATCTGCAGCCCATGCTCCTAGGTGGAGGAGGGTGGGAGATCTACCTATGCAAGGTGTGCTCAGGTGGAGTCACTCAGGCAGTGGGTGCAGGAGCTGCAGGAGGAAGTCATCAGACTGTGCTGTAGTAGGGAGGGGAAACAAGAAATAAAGTATTACTTGAGGTGTTGCAAGGAGAAATTAGGGCCCTGTGGCAGGGACCTCCAAGGACAGCCAGACAAAGGGCATCAACAGCAAACGGAGAACATCTTGGGGAAGGAGACATCATGATCTCTGGTAACATGTGGCAACAGGATGATTCTTCCGTTTCCTCAAATGTACCAACAGGGAACAGATATAAAGCCTTGGCAGTGGATGAAGTCAAAGAAGAGGATTCACAGGGAGAAACCGCACCAGCTGTGTATGCTAAAAACCACAAAAGGAACCATCAAGCGCTAGTAGTGGGTGACGCGCTACTAGGAGGCACCAGGCAAGCACCAGTAGCTGTGACTTTCTAGCTGTACTGAGATTAGGGTCTGGGCTGGGCTTGTGGCACAGAACAGTTCCTGAGTCTTTCATGAAAGCTGACAATTAATATGGCTAAGCTGTTCTTTGCAGGGGACATGGTGTAGCACAGGGTAAACTGACCTGTATTGTACCTAGATATTGTTTCACATAGGACTTGTTGGGCTTTTTGTTTGAATAAGCCTTCCTCTGCATTATATCAACAACTTTGTGATCAAGTATTGCGTCTGAACTATTTCATTTCACACCTGGCTTCCTCTCTTTATTAATAATATTTTATACATTTAAATTTCAGGGGAAGCTAAACAGAAGGCAGTGTAGCAAAGCACAACTAACAGACTAGTTTGTCAGTGTCACTTAAGATGATGCTGTCTCTGCTGAGTCAGAAAGTTGCCCGTTGATTTATGACCACCTGCTGGCTGGAGGAAGGTTTCTTTGAGCCTGAGACTTTCAGATCACCTGCTCACTGTCCATGTGTTATCACATGTTCAGGCTGTCTTTTGTTCCTTGGGACCCTGAGTGTGGTTTTTTTTTTTTTTTTTTTTTGCTAGAGGGAAAGCTCCCAGAAATGAATCCTCTGGGACAAGGGATCCCACTTTCATTTGAAACTGCAGCTTGTAGCCGTTGGTTCTAGCTTTGTGTCTCTTTTGGACCGAGATTGTTCTGGGACTTGGTGTTTCTTTTATTCTGTGTAATGCTGTGCAGATGAAAAATAGCAGTCAGGTGGCTTATTTTAGTAAACGACTCTTTATTAAATGACTCTTATTAAATGAGAAAAGGCTCATAGGCCGTCTGCTGGGCAGGCTTGCATGCACGTGCAGTGTGTGCAATGGCTCAAGTGGGACCTTGCAGGGCTGTCTTCTGGGTTATTAGCATCAGGTGGTGTCTTGAGAGAGTCCCAAGTTTGACATCAGATTAAAGCTTCATTTGTGTGTTATTAATATGACTGACATTGCTATCTTTCTGTTCAGTTGAGAATAAATTGATTTTTGAGCATAAATAACTAATGATTATTGTTGGCAGAGTTTAAATGCCCAAGAGACGATTACTGCAGCTACCGGAGCTAGAAGTCACCCAACGACTTGATAGTCTGGAGTAAACAAGGGAAGAAACCTTAAGAAGGGGAATGAGAAGTGCTTGCAAGGATAAGACTACCAGGCTTTGGGGTTTTTAGTCTAGGAAATGGCTGAACCTTCCCTGATTACACTATTTTCTGGGGTTAATAAGCAGCCCTACCTGTCTCTAGGACACTGCAAACAGTGAGTGGGACGAGGGAAATGGCTGTGGGTGGGATGTGTTTTCCAGTTTGCTATTATCTGTGAGAAGAGGGCTGAGGCTGGAGTTTGAGTTCTTGCAGTCTTATGGTGTTGATAGATGTCTGCAACAAAAGCCAACAACATGGCTTTGCTGTTCATTGGACTCAGCTTTGCTGTGCCTGCTAACAAAGCTTTTGTGAGGTGTGTGTAGGGAGCGTTAATCTTTTCTGCTCAGAGCTGGGCAAAGCAAAACCATTTCCTTTCAAGGTCATCTGCAAGATGCTGCCAAGTTTTCAAGGTTGATATTGTTGGAGAATGTCGGAACTCCAAGCATGTAATAACGCAAGCACAATTTAAGGCAGGTCAGAGAGAAGCTTTATTAACTATGATAATAGTGAGAGAACACCCAGGCAGCTTTTTTTCCTACTGCTCCCCTGTTCTCTGCCAACTGATTGCAGAGACCTGACTTGCATGGTTTTGAAGAAATGAAAGAGGTGAAGAAAAATTCATACTAAAGTTAACAAAGCCAAATGTACTGGCTTTCTGGAGTCCAGTCTTGGGTGGAATGGACTCCAGACTATCATTTCTATGTTAACAAGGCCAAGTACCCATGCCTGGGAGAGAGGGACTCTTAAGTGCCTTGTTAACCGCCACAATTATTTTACCACCACAATGGTAACTTGGATTTGTTCAAAGAAAAGCTCCAGTTAACTTCCTCAAGCCATTTTTGGCTTCCAGACTTTGCTAGAAAAGGAAGAACTAGAAAACAACTTTGTCACAAGTTTCCTCTGCTCTTAGGTGTTGCTGGGAAGAGACTAACTTTTCTGGGAAGGCAGATGCCTGGGTTAGTAAAATCAGGAACACTTTTCTGAGATTTAAATTTCCCTTCTCACCAAAGGCCACTTCTACACAGTTATTCACTTAGAGATATCAATTAGCCAGAATAGTGGTGGACTTGGGCCAGGAGCTAAGAACTAACCCCCTGCTCATGTGGTTTATTGACTCTCGTAGAGAGCCTGTTGATTTATAGGAGTACAGCTAAAAGGAGATCCAGGTCTTAATGAGGTGCTTTAAAGCAGGGAGTTATTTATGAGGGTCGCTTGAGTTGAGAGCAAGGGTACAGCCTCCAGGTAATTAAGAATGGGTGAATAGCTTAAATAAGTGCTGCAGTCAGTGGCTTAGCAAGGCACCTGCTCCTGCAGGCTTGGCTTGGCCTGCCTTCACTGTGACCAAGGGCAGCTGGGCCCAGACTGAGTATTTTGTCGAAGAAAAGCCCATCTGGGAGGCTGAGGAAGGTTTAGCAGCCTTCCTGCCACCCCTTCTCTTGTTTTGGTAATGTTTTGAGAATCAGATTAGAATACAGCTTTGTCCACCCTGGCTTGAGGGGAAGTGGGGGAGATGGAAGTCTTGTAAGGAAGGGTGCTGCTCTTAGCCTCTCTGACCTGTGCTGGTAAACTGTTCAAGGCTGAAATGGGACTGAGCAGCTGGATATAGGGCTATTTATTCAAAATGGAAATTGGGGGGGAGGGGGCGGACACGTGACACCACAACTATTTGTGTGATTTCCAAGTAGATCTTATCAGTTCAGCAATATTATCCATGTGTGCTTCTTTTCATGGGAGATCTGACTCTTCAAGTGCCTTATAGTCAGCAAAATGGGGTGCTGTATGCTTCCACCGTAAGATACAATCACTAATAATTTACCATTTGTGCAGGTGATTTTTCAACTACCCCGGTTTCTGCAATGCTAAATCTCTCCCCAGAAGAAGGCCAGACCACTTAGGAGATCTCCAGTATTTGGATCCATGTAGACCACATGTACATGCTTTCTTAGTTACCACTTGAAGTCCATTAGAAGTCCATGAATCCTGAGCTGAGGTTGAAAACCACTGCCCCAGATAGAGATGGAGAAGCAATTTGCTCAGGTAAACCAACTGGGAAGTGGCAAATTTGCTGTAATATGGTGCAGGGAGACAACTGAACCTTATGCAATTTGTCAAATGATAACTTTCTATTGTGGTGATTTCTAAATGAGCTTGTTTCATAGGTCAGAATTTTGTGCTGAACTCTCAGGTGTGTGTATTTTTGCTCATTTATGTGAGAATAAATTACATCTTGTCTCTCTTCTGTCTTGTCATGGGTGGGCACTGTAAACAGTACTAATGAGGATCTCTGTTGCTTTGTAGTGCATATGATTAATCTCCAACAAGTGAAATTAAGATAGGTTTAATTTCATTTTTAACCTTTTGAATGTTTTCAAACAGAGTAGGTGATTTAATTAAAAACAAGATGTGGATGAACTGGGACACCTGCATTTGCTTTCATGATATATTCAGATTTGGGAATAGATTGTAGGCGTACCTTTTTGATAGGGCCACTGAAGTGGACAGAATAAAAGGAAGCAGCTGGTGGAGGCTGAGAGCACTGATTCTTCTTAGTGTTGCATTGCACCTGGAAACGTGAGCTGGAAAAGTGTTTGTGTTGCATATTGAAATGGCAGGGAGTACTTGAAGCAGTGCTCTAACCTATATAGGCAAGTTTGTATTTAACTATAGGGGGTGTGACTGTTGAATAAGGTTTGGTATCCAGAAAAAGCCACATCTGTGCAGAGGTGATGGCCTCTCCCTCTGTGCCCTGTGGTGTCACATGAGCTTTCCTAGGAACCTCACTCCTGCAGTAAGGTACTCCTGGGTCAGTCCAGTGCAGAGCTGTCTTGGGCCAAGTTTGATGGGAGGCTGGACTTGCTGTTGTGTTCAGTTCTCTCCTGTAACTCACACCTCCTGCCCAGCACCCTGGTGAAAAGGAAAAGGTCACTCCAAATTTGATCCCCAGACCATGAGACCTTCACATACATGGCTTAGAAGTGGGAAAGCCTGTGATTAATGGCAAATGGTGGCAGATGTTGAGAACACTTAGTGTCTTACTGTTTTCACTTCCCAAGAAGCCATTCTCAAGCCTTTCTGATGAATTTTGTTTAGTCTGCAGGTGGCCTACACAGCTCTGAGGAACTGCAGTGCATCACTTCATCAGGCCAGTAAGAAGGATTTTTTTTCTTCATAAAGATCGATTGACTGACCAAACTCTGGTTTGCTAGAAAAAAACCTTTTTTCCTCTTGCTTTGGATCCTAGATTTATTCCCACAGTGCTTTAGAAATATATTATATAGAGGAAAATCAATGGAAATACTTGAGCAACAGGTTTATTATAAAGAAATAGGCTACTCTTCTATTCTTTCCAAGTCTTCCTGTGGAATGAATGTCATATTTCCTGAAAACTAAGTATAGTGATGTGCACTGAACACCAAAATGCAGATTTCGCTAAGTAAAAATGTTACAGACAGATCTTCAGGAATTCTGCAGGGGTTCAATAAAAATCTTAAATTGTCGAACACATCGAAACTATTGCAGACCAATTAAAGAAAGTGGTCAGAAATGTTATGTGCATCTTGTATTTCTGTGAATATTTTAAAGGGTGAGGAGTCAGAAATGTTTAAATGGAAAGTGTCCTGCTTGGGATAGTGTGGAATGTCTGCTCAAGCCAGAATTTATGGCTTAGAAAATTCCGGTCTTTCCTGAAAATGCTCTTATCAGGACCTTACTTTGATCTCCATGCTTTGTGGCTTTGCAGGAATGACTGAGATATTATTAGCTGTTGAGATAAGAAGCACAGTGTATTTCTACAATGCTATTGTTCTTCATCTCTGCTATCTTAAAGAGCACTGTTTAGCTAAATATAGCAGCAGTGGTGCCCAACCTGAGGGGTTTAACCACAGCATATGTGGATGTTGCAAAGGAGCAATACTACCCTAAGTCATGTTAGCAGGTGTCCCTGGAGGAGGCGTTGGGGATGATGGGAGTAGGGCTGGGGAAGTACCTGGCTCAGGATACATTAGGAAGAGAGGTGGTTTGAGTTGTCCATCCTCTGACAGGGAGCGAGAGTCTGTGAGAAGGCACTGGGAGAGAGAACTTCTCCTATGTGAACTTGTAAGGGAACAGGGTCTGCTCTGTTATTTCAGCAGGTAGGTGAAGCCCTGCTCAAGCTTAGGGTGGGGCCAGCAGCTTTGCAGGGGATGTTACATTCCCATTCCGGTGCTGCATACCAGTGACTCAGCTCAGTCTCACCGGGCAAGCTGGAGAGGAAGAGGAATTGCCCTGTGGGACTACAGGCTTGCTTCAGCCCTGCTGGGCTTGCTTCTTTTTCTGAGGAAGGCATTCATCAGAAGACGCACGCTGAGACATCTCTGCTGCTGCCAGTGCCCCAGCCATACAGCATCTGTGCAGACAGCTTCTCTGTTAAGAGCCAGTTTTCCACCTACACAAAAGGGGAACTGTCCAGAATGTTCAGACTATAGTCCATAAACTTGTAGTAGCCTAATCCAGATGCAACCTGCAAGGAAGGGATGTAAGCAGATACAGACCCTGCTGCTCAACTTGTGGCATTTTTGGTGTTTGCCAAGCAAACCTCTGAAAACAAAGCCTAGGCAGGAAGGCATGAGCTCTCGGTAAGCTTTAGTGAGCTTGTTGGCTGCATTATGAATACCTCTGGTTCAGACACAGAACAAGGATGCTGGTGAAAACAATTCTGCCACAGCCTTAAATATAGTGGCACAAAGCCTGATGCTGAAATACTGCAGACTCTGCCTTATTTTGCACCCTCTGTCATGTGGTGTAATTGGTAGTAAATCTGAACCTAAGCAGCTGCTAAATCCACATGCAGTTGACTAAAAACAGGGTGAAAGCTCTTAAGCCTAATCATACTGTAGAGACAGTGCTATCAACATAGTACTCTCGTGTGCATGCTAGATTTGTTATCTTGTGCTAGTGAGAATACTCAGATCCCTAGCACTTTCACTTAGCAAGTAACTAAGCTGCTTATATATCATGCAGCCAGGCCTGATTAAAGTGACTCTTCTCTGCTTGTCCCCAGAAACGCATAAATAAATGTAAATTCAGACACATTTCTTGCTTAGGGACATGTCCTTCTGAAGACGCACGTTGTAGGATTTTTTTTCTCCCAAGCTCCATTGATTGTATTCTTCTGTCTCAACTGAAAAACTCTTCAGGTTTTTAAGGGGGCATGTAGAGGTCGTGATGTTGGAAACAACGGGTTGTATTAACAGCACACAGAGACTGAGGGAAGGAAGCCCTTAGCGGTGCTTGGGTCTCATGGAGAGCTGTAGGATTCTGCCAGTGGGAATAGGGCCTCCCCCTAACATCTAGAAGGGAAGGCAATGTAGTACCTTGGGATGGACTTTGGGGGATCTAGGAACCTGCAAGTTACCCAGGGTTGATCCACTAAAGACTGTGGCTGTCAGGTGCTTCTGCAGGCAGGAAAGCCAAGACTCTACGTGTCCCACAGCCATTTCTTTCTTTTTTTTTTTTTTTTTTTTTTTTCCCCCACACCAATGAAATTGATCTGGTACCCAGTTGTTTGCTGGCAGAGGTACATAGAACTGCCCAGCAGGCTGAGCAGCAGAGTGTCTATCGGCTACGTGGATCAGGGTGAAGGCTCAACTCTGTACTGACCAGGAGCACAATGCCCCAGAGAAATTGTCTGTGGGCAGATTGGTGCCTCAGCTGGTTTAAAATCTCCCTTGCCAATGGACTGGAGAGGAGTACCAGCTGCTCCTGAGTCTTCAGGAGAAGTCCTAGTACATGCCTCAGTACCACTGAGGAGGGAGGGTAGTACAGGCTAGTCAAAGGTTGAGGTGTGTGCTAACAAGATCCCCTTGGCTCAGTTACAGCAAGAAAAATCTTTGCTGCCCTCCCAAGAGGGAAACTTCTCTGCCCAGCTGTGCAGAGGAACAGCACTGTCCTTGTCCTCCTTTGCCTTCAGAGATGGAGCACTGCCTGCTCCTCTGGTTGATGTCCCATCTGCTCCAAGGCTCTCCTCCCTCCAGGACCAGCGCAAGCAGAGCAAGGGCAGGCTGTGGTGCACAGGGGTGGGGAGCTTTTTAGCAGCTCAGAATATTGAGCTAGTCCCTTTATCTCCCTCTTCAGAAAGCTCACATTGGCAAAATTAGCTCTTGAGGAAAAGTGGGACTGCAATTTTAAGTGTCCTAAGAGACTTCTAAAAGCACAGGTTGTGTTTGCACATCCAAAACTGCAAATGTTTTGATGATCTCCAGATTAATTGAAGGATGTTTCAGTCTGATTTAATTTGCTTGTTGCCCTGCTGCCAAATTATGTATCTCTGATATGAGTGGATGCCTTTATGCTTTTGATCCTAATTATTGATAAGTAAATGTGAGTAGTAATAGTGCCTAGCACATACCTCAGAAGGTGAGATTTTTTTTTTAATCATCAGGACTTCACTAAGAATGAATGGAGATGGGGAGACCATGTTATTTTAGGGGTAGAAAAGCAGTATTCTTAGGAGTTTTATCCTGTCCAATGTCTGGGACCAAAGCTGCCTCCAGCATAAGTCCCGGGCTTAATTTCTAACTCATCATTTCTGTGAAAACAACCACAGAACTGTCATGAAGCAAAGCTGGTTTGGGGATCTGAGTGAGCGTGGCCCAGGGGTCGATTGAGTCCTATCTCAAATACACTGTGTCTACACAGCTCTCCTGCCAGGTAGAGTGGGCTATCAGGCCAAACTTAGAACACAAAGAAAGCACTTCAAACCCCTGTGGACCAGAACAACTGTTGTGCAGTGCAATGTCTTCTTCCATGTAGTCCTGCAGAAAGGATGCTTTTAAAACGCATATAGGCACTGACATTTCCAACCTTTGGGTGACCTGCTGGAGGACTTACGGAGAATATGTGTTTAGGAATGTTGTTGGGAAAAGATCTGAATATTTTTGATGGTAGTAGAGTGGGAGATCACATGGGGAGCTCAATGTATTTAGTTGGGAGGCTTTAATACAGTGTTCCAAAAGCTGGGAGCAGCTAAATTCTCTGCTCTGAAGAAGGCTTGTTCCCATCACAGCTCTCTGCTCCTCTGGGTGCTCACTTCTGTGCAGGCGTTTAGCATGAGGCTGGGAAAGCTGTGATATTGTTGTGTGGGATTTCTGATCATGGTGTGGTACATGATTTGTGTTGCAATTTGTTTTCAGTTTCTGGCTGCTGCCCTCCTTTCTCAAATCTAGCTAATGGTAAGTATTGTATGTTTGGCTTCCTGACTGAATCAGTATGAACAGGGTTAAAAAAAAAAAAAAAAAAAGGTGCTAATGTTTGGCAGTTACATATTCTTCATACAAAACTATCCTTCTAGGCACTCTTCCAGAATTTAGATCATTTCTTAACAAGAATTTTGTCACTTCCCAATGAGCTGTGCAAGCCTAGCGTGTACTGGAATACATAATACTTATTCCAACTGCAGGGCATTATGGTGATAAGGAATATTAATAATAATAAAAAATCCTTGATTTAAAAAAATAGTACTTATTGCAGGATCAAGAGTTTAAATGCTGGAAGAAGATCAGATCTTGCCCCCTGTTGAACTACCTAATTAACCTAATGCTCCAACTATCTTCCATTTTTTCCAGTGTGATAGAAAATGTTTTACAAACCGGAAGGGTTATGGAAGTAGAAATGCTGGGCTTTCTGGTCTAATTCTGTAATAAGCACAAGTAATGGAGAAGCAGAAAGTAATGCTGTGGAATTTGTGCAGAAGAATTAGGCTTAGATCCTTCTTTGCAGTTTGATGCAATTACGTGAAATAGTTGAAGATGAAAACTGAGGTTATCAGCCAGGACCAAGTGCCTTGTCACATTGCAACAGTTAAAATGGGTAAACAAACTTTTTGTTAAATACAGAAGCACAATTTTACAGAGTACAGGAATACTCTGACAGCTGAAGTTCTGGATAAAGGAATTGTTTATTTATATTTTATTATTTTTCCCCCTCAGTAAAACATACCTCTCCAGGTAGGACCATGTAGGTTTCTGATGCCATCAGCTAGAGGATCACTGCATGGAGCCCCAGATGAACATGCTGGAGGAGACAGTGCTGGAGAATGGGAGGCCATGTGCCTCAGACAGTTATTCCAGGGTTAAGCATCCCAGTTCAGGGTTAACTGAGGTGTTGCAGTAAAACATGTGAAGTTGCAGGCCAGCACCATTACCACTAGGGAGTATTGCCTTTCCAGGGCATCTCCTCAAGGAAGGTTTGCAATTGCTGGTCCTGTCTTCACTTCCAGCTTTTTCTTGCTCTGGCTGCAGGGTTGAGAAGAAAGGAGTGCACCTCAGGTGGGAGTTGTGAAGCCTGCTGAGAAGAGCAGAGCTTCCTGAGGGGTTTTTGTGCTCCACAGCTGCCGCTGTGTTGCTGCCCAGCGTGCAAAGGCCGTAGGGTAGGTCTGGAGCTCCTCAATATGTGGAGCTGTAACAGCTGTCACTATGTCTCCTGGTGCTCTCTGGCCCTGTGAATAGGGAGCATTATTAGGTGCCTTATTGGTTTCAATGAGTCTGGCTGGGGAAGGAGACCAAAGAGAAACAGCAGCAGGTCAGAAGAGTAAGCATTACACGCATCAATCTTGAACTTCCTCAACTTCCTAGTATCTTTGCTGAGGCTCTTTCTGGAGATGGATACCAAGCCTAGGCTAGCTTTCACCCAGGCACATATCCTCTCCTTTTCTAGGGCTAAAAAAATTGAGTCATTTTTCTCTAATAGTGGGTAAAAGCCTAATTATGCCTAGTGTGGCTGAGCAGAGCATTGCCTTGGTTACAGCTACGGTACAAGGGCCTCTGGCCTTCTAGTTGCCTCTGCAAGGAAGGGGGAGCTGCCCTGCCAAATTAGGGAAAATTTTCAGAACTGAATTTTCAGTGAAAATCCTAAAGTTCTCTGAAACCCTTTCTACTTTAGGAGGACAGAAAGTAAAATATCTTCTTCATGAAAACCTGAAATTTGTCATCTCTATCTAGAAATACTTTTAACTGGGACGATCAGGGAAAACTGGACAGTGACAGTTTGGGGACAATGAACAGAATCTGTTCCATCCGCAGATTCATTCTGTCTGTTTTGTGGAAGGACTTAAATCCAGGGTGTGAGGTGTTTCAGATCACCGCATTGGCCATGGATACACTCCACAACAACAGACGTATGTCCTCTCAATAGGCAAACCAAGCAAGACTGGTTTGAGAGACTGCTTGGTAACCTCCCAGCTGCTGCATTTTGTTTTTCCCTTTTCTAAATATGCCTCTGGAAGGAACGTCTGATGCAGCAGTTCTTGTTTTCGTGTCCTGATTGTGCAGCTGTCATGTCAAGTCTGCTTGGCAGCATGACAAGATCAATAACACAGAGAGGTATAAGTGGGTATTTCACCACTCTCTGTACTTGAATAAATTGACTGATTGTCCCGTAATTTACACACTAGGTGAAGGACTGCTGAGTCAGATACCCACGGGTACCCATGCCAGCACATTGCTAGAAGCAAGCCTTGTGCTTTCCAGCAGTGGTCCGGAGGGGCTATGAGGGTTAATGGGCTCGTGTAAATTGGCACAGCTCTCCAGTATTAGCAGTGCTGTGTTCTGAGATTTTTTCCCTAAAGAAATAAGGTTTGCGTGATCATTGTCTGTATGGTCTTTTTTCCACTCCCAGTAATTCCTGACCCTGTTTGACAAACTTGATCAATCTGACACATAAGCAGAGTTCCCAAAGCTAATGAATTTCCTATAAAAACTGGGAAAGTTACTGGCCAGAGACAGTCCTGATAGACTCAGCAGTTTAGTGCTGGTTTAGGTCAGCTGGTAGTCAGCCCAGATCAGCATCCAGGGGAGATCAGCAACAAGTGTCTTGGGAGATATGGGGAGAAGCTGGGAGTAACGCAGTGGGGAAAAGTAGAAAAGAAAAAAGTTAAAAGATGCAAATGTGCTGGAATTAATTCCATTAGTTAGCAAATTGGCTTATTAATAAGCTAGATAAGGAGGGAAATTCTCTTTGTAAAGAAAGGTTTGTACTTTTCCTGTTGCTGCAGTGTTCAAGTAATTTTCACTCCTGTGTGAAGTTGTACAGCTAGCCTCTATCGCGTGTGACTTGTTCTTCCTTCAAATATACCCTTTCCACCTGCTGTTTCAGGACAGACTGCTGTCCCTGGAATAGTAGCTAAAAGAAAGCTTATGCCCATGTCAGGTGGCCTGGTGGCAGCAGGGGCAGTCCAGAAACGCAATTTGGCACCTGCAGCTTGGTGCACTGCTTTGGTGATGGTTGAAACCTGGCTTGTTCAGGAGCTCTGAGTTGTGCATCCAGCTCGAGTGAAGCTTCTGCTTTGCAACTGTCACGTCACACCAGCATACATGCACGGTGCCACCAGAGATGGTTGAACCACAGTAGAAAGCTGGCTATATAGAAAAGTGAGCCTGCGTTATCAGTTTTGTCGTAGCCATCCTTGCTCTTTCATAGCACGTCCAAATTCTGTTAAAATGCATTTGTGTTGAAGAAGCATGCCCTGAGAAAAAGAGACTGAAAAGGCAGTCTGACAGCGTCTGTTAAAATCAGCGAAGCCATGCTGGGAGAAAGCTGCAGAGTTATTCCAGGTGTGTGAAGGGCTCTGCACCACTGTCTCCTGTGCAGATGGATTTGGTATGTACCAAGGGTCCCTCTGCCCTTCTGATTTGTCCCTAAACAGTGCCCAGCAAGTATTCACAGGCATCTCTTTTTATCAGCAGTGAGCTGGAGAGTGGCTCCCTGTGGCCATTTGAACCATGCGGTTACTACAAGCTCTAGAGAAGACAGACGTACTGGAGGCCCCTCTGGTGCAAACACAGCAGCTGCTTGGTGCATGGAGACTTGGCACAGCCATTTTTCCTGTCCCCAAAAAGTATACGCATATGTGTGGCTGAGAAGGCTGTTGGGAGGCTGCCCAGAGCTGAACTTGGCCTAATTACCTGATGTAAGGCAGATCACGGGCAAAAGGGCAGTGGGAATTTACCCAACTGTAAGTGCTTAGAACCTCACCCTGGGCAGAGCTGGAGGGGACCATGAAGGTATCATTAGACTCAGGAGGGCAACCCTTCTGCCAGCTGTGGGCATGGGGACTCCTTCCCCAGTGGGAGATACTCTGTGGAGAATAGACTGGGAAGCATATGATAACATGGAGATGTGCCCAGGTGGCCATATGGAAGGAAGAGCAACACAGTGACTGCAGGAATGTGGCTGGAAATGCAAAGTTAGGCACGAGGCACAGTGGTGAGTCTGCTGCACAAACCCTGGTCACTTCTGTTGCTTTGTTGTTGTGGGATGCTGCAGGAGTTTGCCAGCCTTGGGACACAGTGGAGTAGAAGGATGACTCATACATAAAACACGATCAGCTTTTGAATTAAAATTTTAAGTTGCAATGGGAAATTTGGATTTAAAAAAAAATTGGTCTCGAAACGGCCTCTGAAGAAAGATGGTCTGTGCTGGCGTGAAATCTTATGGAAAAATGGGACTTTTTGTTCAAGTTTTATTTGTACATAAAAAATCTTTAGCATTAATTAGCATTAGTCTCTTCCTTTTTAGTATTTCCCTTCTAGTATTTTCATGAAAGATTAATCTCTGCTTTTATTAACAATATTAAAGTGGGGTTTGCATCCTCTGTGAGTAGTTTTCTTTTCAAATTAAACTTGAAAAGTACCAAAATCTTCCCTTTCCTTCCCTGAGAAACAAAAGAAACAAAGAGCTCCGGCCATACTGACTGCTAGTTGTGTTTACCTGCAAATTTTACTATTTGGCCGTTATATTCTGTTTTCTGCCAAAAGTTTTATTTTATTGTGAAAGTGTCCGTGTTGAGGGGGCTGTTGTACAAGTTGGAGGCACAGAACTTTGTAGAAGGTGAGCAGAAAAGCAAGATGGTGAGGCCGAAGGGAATTTCAGTTATGACAGGTATTGCTGAGGAATATACATGACTTGGCATGTGCTGGAAACTGGTGGAAAATTAACCAAAACCCTCACTTCTGTTGAAGTGTTACATTCACAGGTTGAAGTCTGTTTGAAAACCCAGGCCACATGCTGGATATTGTCAAATCTCACTATCACCCAAAGCTGTGGAGGACAGGCAGGTTCTTTTAGGGTTCTCCCGCAGAATGAGGACAGGCCACAGGCTGAGGTTATAGAGCTTTATTGTTACATAAAGATTTCAGCAATCAGCATAGCTTATTGTTATTTAAAATTTCTAGTGTTTAGCATAGCTTACAGTTACACAGAATTTCTAGTAATTAGCACAGCTTTCTTATTATCTGGAATTCTTAGTTACCTACACTTTTCAGTCACCTGGACCCTCTGCAGTTCAGGTCAAATTCTTAATAACCAGCATGCAACACAGTAATCATAACCTAGAAGACCCAGACTTCACCTAAAAGACCACGAGTCACTCAGTCCTCAGACAAAGAAGACTGTGGTGGAGGTGTCCATGACCACCAGGGATCATGGGTTTTCGCATCCAGCAGCAGTTCCAGCCTAGGTCCCACTTAGGGCTCGCTGCTATTTGAGTTTATAGGCAACATCTCGTGTGTTGTTACACTTCCTTGTTCCATAACAGGTGTCACCACATCCTGGTCACCTGGGCTTTGATAATGCTGATGGTCTTAATGGGTGTCACCACCATGTGTGTAGAGGAGTAGGGGATGCTGAATGGTTGTTTTTGTAGCTTGTTCTCTGTCTTGGGCACCTTCATCTAATCTCTCATAAAGCTGCGGGGTGCTGTCACTCAGATTATCACTTCCAGGTCTAGAAAAAACTTGGCTGGGAGAGGGAAACTGCCCTTCCCTGGGGAGATGGGCATGCACCCTTCCGCAGAAATAACACTTTCCAAGTAGAGTGTTGGAGATTAGTGGTCTCTGACGATTTGAAGGGGTCTGAGTCTTGAAGAGGGTTGCAAGCACGAGTGTAACTGCTAGTTTGAACTCTGTTACCCTGGTGTTTGGTTTAAATTTCAAACTCCAGAGCATCTCTGATTACTCACACTCGCAGCATGGGAGCTTTTGCTTTGGAGGATTAAGTGAAATGTCATTTCTAGAAATTGAGGGGAGGGGGTGTTAAATGTCTCTCTAAGCCATCAATCATTTGAGTCCTGTTGGTACCAGAGTGGGTGGGTGTGGTATATTAGCACCAACAGGGAGTCCTGAGATGCTTTTGTGCCCAGCTAATCATCACTCTACATTTGCTCTTAAGCTATTGTTGCACAAGGCCCATAATGCTCAGACTGATTTTTAAACAAAGCCTCTGGAGGTGACACATGGGGGCCTAGTTCCTTAAAATTATTGCTGCAATTATGGTGGAGTGGCTGCTTGCAAACTGAATACATCCCTCTTGTTCTGAATGATTATGGTATTTGTGCCAGAGCACTGGAGCTGAAGTTGTAATTGCTGCCTCCCTTCTCTTTCTTTCTTGGGGTGGGCTGGGAAAGGAGGGCATGCTGGGTTAGGCAGGACACTTTTTTGTGTGCCTCTCAGTCTGGATGATTTTCTAGTGACCCTCCTTCAACTCAAAGTTGTGTCTCCTGATTGCTCTGCTGCAAAGTTTCTCGGGGTAACTAAATTTACCTTGGCGCTTCAAAGCAATGAACTCAAGCTGACTTCTTCAACCAGTCTGCGCCTTTGATAGGGAGAATTGCATTCACGCTGCCTTGTGTAGTGCTCAGGAGTGAGGTATTTTTCTCAAAGTAGGGATATAGAATTAAATACAAAAATCAAAGAGCTGAGTGAGGCTGGTTTTTCAAAAGACTGCTCTCAATGGTACAGGAGGCTTTCTCATTTCACACAGTGGTAATGCAGCAATAGGTTGTCTTTTTTTCTTTTTTTCTTATTATGCACAGTTGGCTATCTTTACTGTTCTCCATTACTTACTAATTTTGTTGTGTTACTTTCCTCCTTATTTCATCCATTGGGTGTGGGATGGTTGGAAAAGAAGTTATCTTCCTAAATGTTCATATTGCCATTGCTAACCTCTTGTGACTCTGGCTGTGCAAAAAGTGAACAATATTTTGGAGGTCATCTATTGCAAAAGAGGGAGAAATCCCAAGCGTTTTGGCAGTCTTCTGTTGCAGTGAAGTGTCTTATAATCTGAGCACAAACAATGCTTTCCCCTCTTCTCTCATGTTGTCTCTCATCCACCTCAATTCTGTGAGATCTCTGCTTCTTGGTTTTCTCTCCTGCTGCTTTTCATTCTGTTCTCCAGTTGCTCCTCTGGTGTCTGCTATGAGGGATATTTCTGTCTCTTCTTTTCAATGTCCTTTAACTGCTTCTCTCTTTTACTTTTCCTCTTACACCTGTTTGTGTAAGTGGCCTCTGTAGATGGGGATCCATCTAGGCCTGTCCTGTTCATCTCTCTCTGGCTGCCCTTCTGTTTGAACAAACCTTCAATACATTCCCACTGTCTTTTATATCCTCGCAATCTTTTGACCTTTTATTCCACAAATATTCCCAGCCTTTCCCATTTAAAAGGCACACTCATTCCAACAGGTTCTTGCATGAGATCCAGTCTCTCCAAGGCTACTTCAGTGATTTCCATCAAACTACTCCCGTGAACATTTCAGTCACAGCATCTATACCTGAAAGGAAGTTGTAGTGAGGAGGGTGTTGGTCTCTTTTCTCAAGTGACAAGTGATAGGAGACAAGCAAATGGCCTCAAGTTGTGCCAGGGGAGGTTTAGATCAGGTGTTGGGAAGAATTTCTTCATGGAAGGGTTGGGTAGGCATTGGAACATGCTGCCCAGGGAAGTGGTGGAGTCCCCATCCCTGGAGGTATTTAAGAGATGTGTATGGACATGGTTTAGTGATGGGACTCGGTAGTGTTAAGTGGTAGTTGGACTTGATGATCTTAAGGGTCTTTTCCAACCTAAGTAATTCTATGATTCTATAGGAAAAAAAAAAAAAAAAAGTTGACTGTGCTCAGCCTGTGGCTCTTTTGGTTGTTTCTATTGAAGACATGAACAGCTTGCAGGAGTCTGTGTGCTCTGCTATGTGCCAGGTGTTAATAGAGCATGTAGTGTTAAGACACTTAAGAACCTTCTGAGCCTCACCCCAAGGGCTACTTAGCTTGTCTGAATCACGTGCAATATATGAATCAAAACACTGTCTGTAAGCTGGTGTAGCCCCAAGCATTACAAGGGTACGCATACATGAACCCAAAAGGGAGGGGGCTAGGGTGTCGGTACAACCTGAACTTACCATATAGGCAGGCACTAAACACATGGCATGTGTGGCTTAGGTAGCTGATGGTCTCGTCACCATCCATAGGATAACTATATCAGATCTAGTGCTGTTGGGTTGGCAAGATATTGCTGCTGCTTAGATTCACCAAATAAAAGGTAATCTTCAGGACAACCCTATAGCCCAATAGGTCCAGGCTTTAAATTGGGTTTTAGACTGCTTCTTGGAGCACTGTGGAGCTCTGGATTCTAGTTAAATTCAGCTTGCAAGTTTGTCACTCAGTTCTTGGTTGAAAATGGGAAGATACTTATTTCTAATTCTTCCTCAGCCAAATACAACAACTCTTCTCTCCTCCTCATGGATGTTCTAACAGTATAACTAACCCAGGGTAGAATGGGCTGCAGAGTGCAAAAGCTTTTAGAAAAGCCCCATCAAAGTGGTTGCAGTTGTTAATTAGGGTTGTTACGTAGTTCGTGGCTGTAGAGGCCAGCTGAACATGCATCTTGGCACAGTCTGTGCAGCAGTACGAAGCCACCTAGAATCATGGGCACCTGCAGAATGATGAGAAAATTTGCAATTTATCACTCTGTTAATGTGTCAGTTCTGGTATTAACTAGGACAGTGTGATGCAGTATTTTGCCACCTCCTGCTGCAGTTATTCATCTTTACCATGAAAGCTCAGTATTCTCCTCTATAAAATACTGGAGCTCACCAGCTCCCTTGATGAAGATGGTCCTTATTTTGCTGTGTGATCCTACAGTGCTCTCCAGAGAAACTTCATTTAAGGGAGAAGTTGAAACAAGTGAATCCATGGGAGACTATATTACTAAAGTTTTATTTTATCAAGTGATTTTTTTGGCTTTTTTTTTTTTTTAATTCAGAAATGAACTTTCCCGAATGTGGTCTGGTTGTTTGCTTTTTTCTTTTTTTTTTTTTCTTTTCTTTTGGTTCCTGCATTAAGGGGACAACAAGCATAGTGAAATATGCATTTGATGATCTGTAATCATGTGACGGCAATCCTATCTGGCCTTGTAAAGATGGAGCTCCTGGTGCCTTTATTAAACTTGTGTGTATTCAATTTCTCCAAAGAGGAAGAGATCCCTGCATATCTTAAAGGGTTAGCATCAAGCAATGGGCTTATGTTAAATACTTGTTACCCTTCGGTGCTGACAGCAATTCGGTTAGGGGGGATTAGGTCAACAAAACAGAGGTGTAACAGCCTGTCCTAAATATCTGTGTGACAGAGGCACAGATCCAGCAAAACACTGGGGCATGAGACTAGCCTGCGAGCAAGGCCACTGTTCTCTGGACAGTCAGTGAAGCGTGCACTGTGTGTCTGCCTTGGCAAATCTTTGCTGTAAACCTTGGGCATGCCTGGGTCCACAGGTAATCCTCTTTTTCCCACTCCTAACATGGGCTTACCTCAGTACAAAGCACTCCATGCCCTTTGGCTTGGCACAGAGCTGAAAGTGGTCATACTCATGCTCTTCAAAACTTGTGCTGAAATTGCTCTGAAATGAGAACTCAACAACTTTACCGATGTCCAGAAGGTCACAAGGAGCCCTTTGAAAACTCCGTACTTTTACTGAGCAGTACTGTGAATTTTTGGTCCTTTCCCTGCTGGGGCTAGTTGTTAAAGGACAGTAAGGTCTGTTGTAGGGTGTGTTGCTGCTGGAAAGTTGTTTACCACAGACAATGGCCTTCTTCAATATCCCAGGGCCAGTGAATCTGAAGCAAGTAATTAGGTGCAAATATATTTGGGCTCCTCATGTCTCAGAAAAAAAGACAAAGGCTTTGACCTGTTCCTTGATATGATAAAAAGCAAGCAGAGCAGATGGTGAAACTAAGGCACATAGCAAGTCTTAAAATATAACATATTCTCAGTCTTTCTCCAGCAAGCTTCAGAGACGGCCTGTGAGAGTGCATGCCTTCAATTACAGCTGTGTTTAAAATACTCCTTTAAGAAATCATCTACTCCTTTGGTTACACTTAATCAACTTGATTTTTAAGGAAGTTTCTTGCCATTGGGAATGTATTCCTATCATTTTGTTGTTCAGGATTATTGCAGTTAGATGTTTAAAACTACTGATAACCTTTTTCACTATTTCTTGCCCTTCAGAATTCTTTTTTTTAATTTCTTTCTTAATTCCCTTCCCATCAGAACAGCTAAAACACATCATCACCAAATGGAAATGAGTCAGTTGTTTCCATTTTCTGAAGTTCAAAGGCTTAATGCTTTTTATTCAGTGGCATTTTCCAAAAGGAAAAGGTTAGTTTTCATGGTGTATTGAAGGACAACATTTGGATTTCAGCATTTCAGTGAAGGGAAAATCTGTTCAGGTTTTCTGTTTGCTTTTATTTCTGGCTGACTCCTGCCACCTTTCAGAACTGCCACCCTGTGCCCTAAGAGCTTTGTACAGCTCTGTTCCAGGACAACCCTGTGCCTTGATAGTAATTGAGTATTCTGGGAGAGCAGCAGAGAGGAGGGAAGAAGAAATCTGTCTTGGTAGAGGAAAGGCAAGGGGCTCTTGTGTTCTGCGTACAGAAGTCTCATCCTTCAAAAACTTTTGTTTTCTGGTTCTTGACAGAGCCAGACTGCTCTCAGAGGCACCTTGTGGAGGCATGAGTTGTAGGAAGGGAATTTCTAGTTGAACATGAAGGGGAAGAAAAAGTTCCCCCTTGGAAGAGGTGTGGTGCTGGAACAAATTTAGAGAGGCTGTGGGATCTCCATCTTTGCAAATACTCAGAGCTTGACCAGATAAGCAGTCTGACCTGACTTTAAAGTTGTAAGCAGGAGTTTGGACCAGAGATCTCCAGAGGTCCCTGCCTATCTAAATGCTTCTGTGATGTTGCATCACCCATGCTTAGTATGGTAGATCTCATGTGTATTAGTACTTCTTGAGACAAACAAGAAGGAAATGTATGTGACAAGGAGCTTCCCAGGTAAGGATGGGAACAAGGAGCAGGAGAGAAATAACAAGTACATGTTAGTAGTGTCAGGTGATTTAACCATCAACCCTCTCCAGGGCCTCCTTTTCTAGCATGTGGTTATCCGTCGAACAGTTTAATATCCCAATTGCAACAAGAAGTAGACTCAGAGCAATGAAGCAGCATGGCAGTGAAGAGCAAGCAAGTCCCACCCTTGCCTTATATCCGTCACTTCAGCTCACTAATTGAAGTCTGCAAGCTCAAAGCAAACAGACGCATTAGCTTTGGAAAGGCAGCAACCTGGGGTGAAACCTGACAGCACCTGTGGCTGTACCTCTGTGGGTACAGGAAAAATGAGATCTTACAGACAAAAAGCCAGAACTGTGTTCAACAATGGCTGTCTCTTTTTTCTGCTTTTGTTAGTTAAACGTAAAGATGAAAAAATGCAAATCCCTCCACACACACACTTTGTCTTATGCTGAAGTAATTTCCTGTGATATTTTTTTTCCAGGACAGCAAGAATAATGAAAGT
>VXAA01007436.1:119408-173886 GCA_013399115.1 Anseranas semipalmata | reverse complement strand
GTAGGAAAGAGTCTGGGAGAAAGCAATGCATCTCAGGAGGAGACTCACTGGGAGAGTGCAAGTCATTAGGGAAGACAGATGGTGTGAACCAAAACAGGGTTGGTACCTGATCCAAATCCACTGGAACTACTGTGGACTGGGACACTGTGCCTGGGGAAACTGGGGACAGGCAAGCCCTGGAAGAGGAAAGCAAAGAAAACCAAGCAGCAGAGATTCTTTGGGAGGGTATGAAACTAGGAAATCAGTCCAGGAGACAAACCCAGCCTGGACAGACTGATTACATAAAAGCTATTTAGGAAGGAAATTATGTAATTTAATTATATAAAAGCTATTTCACTCCCTTGTCTGGGACATCTCCCTGATCTCCCTGCATCATGGCTCCCTCCAAAGCTGCGGCTGCTCTGCTCTGGTCTTTGTGATAGTCCTGTTTCTAGTGGAAGGTTGGAGTGGAGATATCCAGGGTTTCTTCAAACAATGCTTCTGTGAGTCTGATCTATCAGACTGATCGGAGAATAGTTTTAATGGGATTTTGTTCTTGCCCATTTAAAGGGAATGATACCGCCTGCTGGTGAAAGAAAGTGAGATGTGCCCCAGACAGGTGTGCTGGCAGAAACAAGCATCCTGGTCTTTGTCTGATGTGGGAACTCCAGCTCTCTACCTAGATATTGGGTGGTCATGTCATACAGAGATTTTGGTTTTCTGATCTCGTAAGTGAAGACTTTAGGAAAGAAGCTCCCAGAGTTGTTTCTGGGCGTGACAATTTCCGTATTTAGTGCCCAGATACCTTCCTTGTGGTGAATGTCAGAGTAGGTGATCCCTCATATCCTGCTATGCAGTGTGTTAGGTTGAGGTCTTCCCTAGCTGACAGCACTGGACAAATGCAGTGTTCATAGTGAGGGGAGACACCCTGAGCTGCCCTGTCCCTGCTAAAACTGTGCATAGTTCCCTCCCTGTTGTTTTGCAGTGATGAGACAGTTTGACCATGCCTGGCTGAGTAGCAAAGCTACTGAGAGCTAGAAAGCTAGTCGCTCCTTTGCTCTTCTTCTCTTGCGCCAGTTGCTCTGACAGTGGAGCACATGGAGCTTCCCCAGTCTTGCTTGTATGCCTTGGGCAGAGCGTAAGAGTAAAGCAGGCCTATTGCTAGAGAGTTGTGAGAGAAAGGAAAGTAAGAAGAGGGACATATGCTGGCATCTCCTTCAGACACCATGCCAAAGTAATGAACTGCTGAGCGGAGTGCCCTAACTGTGAAATTGCTTCTATTGCTGCTCTTGTCCTGAGATCACAGCAACAGCGATTCTCCAGGGGCTCAGATGAGCAGCATCCCAGGGCCACTGGGAAGTGGAGTCTGTACGAGCTCTCTGTTGTCACCACAGTACGTCAGAGGAAAGTTCTGCTTAAACTCTGGGAGATGGGCAAGAATCCTTCTGCTCAGGGGTTGCAGGAGTTCTTCAATGGTGAAGAGGCTCTCTTCCCAGCTGCTTTCACCTTGATGGGTCCTTGCCAGCCCAAATTTGGGAGTCCGAGTGATAATATTTAAGGTCTTAACACTGATCTTGTCACTGTGACGCTTTCTTCAATGAATCTGATTTGCTGACATCCTCTGTTGGTTGTCACAAATGGAGGACTCTGTCCAGGCTCCCAGACACTGAAGAGCTGAAGTTCTTTCTATAGAAAATTGTGTACAGATGCCTCCTCCTTCATCCTCACCCTTTTCCCACTAAGAGCTTCCTTAAATTCTTGTTTTATCTCTTTTCCTCGTCCTCTTATGTTTAGACAAGCATCACTTACACCCTCTCCCAAAAGGGGATTTTCCATAGGCTGCTGTTTCCCCCCCCAGCAGGGCAGTTGCTTATCTGGGAGCTCTAATAGCCCTGGCATCCCTTTGTTCCCCAAATATACCTGCCTGTCACCATTAGCAATAAGCAGAGGCTTCTTAGGGCAATGTGGGTGTGGGTGTTGGTTGCAGGTGTTTGCTGTCATTTTTAGAAATTGTTCTTGAATGGAGGGACACTTCCACAGACATTTGGTTGACTATATTGCAAGAGTTTATAATATCTTCTTTAATAGCAATGTGTTTGATCTTACAATAATATGATCTTACAATACTGCCTTGAGAAGTGTATGTGTGGAGGGAGTTACCTGCTGGACTCAAAGCACCTTTTCTTTTTTTGAGGTGTGACAGAGGTGGTGAAAGAACTCCAGCCATAGCGTATTTGCCATTTCTTGTATGCAGCGGCCCTGCTTTGTGAGGTTTCCAGCTGTGGGTGAGATGGGATTGCCCTGCAGCATACAAATACTTCAAGTTGGGAACTCCGCAGGGAAGGCATGTCTATGTAATTTAAACCAGGGGCCAGGAGGAGAGTGTGCCACTCAGTGAACTTGTGCTGAGCCAGAAGAAACGCTCACTTGTTATGCATGGTCCTGCAAAAATGGGCAGCCAAAGCACAGAAGACATAAGGAGCTGTTCCCAGAATAAGCAAATATGTGGAGCTAACATCTGCGAAGGGGGCTTCAACACTCCCAAATCCAGTCCACCCCCTGTGCAACTGGGGAGACAACCTACTTATGTCTTTGAAGTTGGATGCATAGATGCCTCTAGCTTTTGCAGTTTCTCTCAAAGTAGAAGTTGTGAAGCTTATTTTTTTTAGCAGTCTCCTCCTTAACTTGTGTAAATTGCTAAAAGCAATCTACGAAAAATATGCAATTTTTAATTAAGTCGTGTCTCTGCAGACCTGCCTTGTTCCATGTCCAAAAGCTGTCTTCTGAATGCCACCTCACTGTATCTACACTATCTACCATGTCCCTGGACAGCAAATATGCACTGAACTGCTGCCCTTGGAGCATCAGGTGTGGGTGCTCAGATGTTGTACATTGGAAAGGTTGCTTGAACAGTTATGTGTCTCTGTCCCTGTGTGCGCACTTCCTAATTCATACTATCTGCTGCACGCTGGGTTTATAACAGTAAATAAAACATCAGGGACAAACTCTGGTGATGCCAGTATTAGTAACTACTTGACCACCCTGATGGCATGCCCATTGGTGAATTTATCAGGCAAGCTACCCAGAAAAGTGTCAAGTCAAGCTTTTCTGATGTGCTTTACCAGGACAACTAAATCATTCAGGAGGACATTTGTTATGGAGCAGAGGGATAAATGTAATCTTTCATGCAGGTTTTCAACATTCCTGTGTATCAGTGTGTCTTTTCTTCCCCAAAGAACAACATGAGACCTTTATGGAGTAGAAAATTCTGTTTAATGTTTCAAAAAGTATTTGAAGTCCAGCACAGAAACATTTTCCTTGTGCTCAGCTTTGACTGAATCTGCCTTGGTTTCTCAGGAGAAATCCTTGCTAGGATGGAGAACACTCTGAGATCTCCTTTGATGTACTGATGAAATCATTGCTGCATTTTGTATTCCAGCAGGCATGCCACTGTGCTTTATTTATATTTTTAATGTAATGCCATTTTGTTTGTATCAAAACTGGCAATGAAATTAATATACAGTATATAAATGCATTATAGAAAGAGAAGAACTCTGGCAGTTGCTTTAGAGAAGTGATTAAAATTTAAAAGGCAATTTGCCAGTAGGAGAAAACAAAATAAACTCATTATTTACCATAGCTACATCCCTAATGGAGTGTGGAAATTATTTTATTAATGATTTTGATATTTCAGAGCATTTTGTTTTCTTTTTCTTGACAACTACAAAAGATCTGCTTTTTTACAGGAAAGATGATTGCTCCAAAATTTAACACTTTCCGTGGCAAACCCAGTTGCTCTGGCAACTGCTTTCCTTCCAGAAAGAAAATGATCTTCAAGAAATGATTGTCTTCCTCCCTTTTGGGCCAATATACTTGTAAGTCAGCTTGGTTTATTCTTCTAGATGCTTAAGGCACTAATGCCAGAAAGAAATCTGTGCAAAGATGTTGATCCATGATGTCGTCATAGGTTTACAAGAAGAGCACAGGAAAAAAAAAAAAAAAAAAGTAGCTCTTAGTAGCTACAGCTCTTTAGACTGGAAGGTACCAACCTCATAACATGTAGAAAAGAAGAAGATATTTTCCAAAGTCCTTGTGAAAAAGACACAGGGATATGGCATAAAACTGTTCATATGGCACCTGGATCTGTGACCTGGTACTTCTCAGCCAAGCCTTTATATCTCTCAGTGATTTTCTTACTGGGCTGAAAGCTAGGACTTCCCTGTGCAACTCTTCTAAAGCTATTGTCTGTAACTCCCACTCCCTAAAATTTGGAATTTCTCTGAAACCACTAATCTCTGTATTTAAGAGACTTTTCAAGTCTTACAGAGCTTTGTTTATAGTGACTTTTCCAATACAAGCCTAGCTTATCTGAACTTTCCCTGTTAAATCACTGGGATACAAAACACCCCAAACTCTAGGCTGTTGACCTGATAAAAATCATTGGGCCCTTCAAACAGCAGAAAGAACCTGGACTCCTGAAAGCTGTGACTACTTGTTTTATTTATTTTTTAAATTACTTTAGCAGAAAGGGAAGTAGCAGTGATTTTCTTTTGACATCAAGATGGTGTTTAGGTTTTGTTAATTGAATAGCAAGGCAGTAAAGTCTCGATGTGTTAATTGCTTGTGTTGGGATATGTATTGACTGAATAATTAGGGTGTCATTGCAAAAAGATGATGCTTGGGTTAAGATGGTTATTGGGCTGGACCGTTCTGATATAGAGATTTTGAAAGGTGTTACTTGTTAAGGTAACTGTTGCCTGAATAGAATAAGTGGAAATGTTGAAGCAGTGGAAGATAGTGCCTTGAATATCCCATGGGATACAAGTCTGCTGCATTTTAAGTATACATGGGAATGAGACTAATATTACTTTGTTTGGCTGTCTGTTTAACCTACTGCAGGAGACTGTGACTACAAAAGAGATAACAAGCCCTTGTGTTGTAAGAATGGTTCTTTAATCCTGCTAAGCAAAGGGTATTAATGGTGCCTTCTGCTTTTTGCATGTAACTGTAATTATTGTAGTAGGCAAAAATCACAAATGTAGTCAGGCCTTATCTCCTCAAGCTAATCTGACTGTCAGCAAAGGTATTAGACTAGTATCTAAGTTTATGCCTTCAAGGCCTGAGACTACTTGCGCTGAGATTTAACCTTAGCCTAGACAACTTCCTCTGATAGGCCTTGAAACTGCTAAACTCCAGAGGTTGAGGTTTTTTTTTTTTACTTTTTTTTAACAGATTGGATACAAAGTCATACTAAGGTATGACTGAAGGTATTGCTTCTGAGGAATTTTAACTTGATTTTTCCTTTTAAATTTAAAGTCTTGCTGGGAACTAAGGAAGTAAAAAATGTTCAGCCAGTTCAGTGGAGCACAATGTAATGAAACAGTTGAATCTGAATAAACGAATTGGATGCTTACCTGCCCTGATGCAGACTAGTTGGCTTGGTCCCCTTGGATCTGGGGTTCCTGTTCTCTTTGGTCCTGTGCCCACATATTTGGGCCAGGAAACCACCCCATTTCTTTATGTGGTAGGTACGGCAACCTAGGGACTATCCTAGTTAGTCTACTACTAACTACTTTTTGTCTACTACTGGCCTGCTTTTGTTTCTCCACCAAGTAGGTCTCAAATACCACACACTTGCTCCATCCCTCCCTGGGACAGAGGAGATGCCCAACAATCTCCTTCCACCACTGAGTCCGAACAAGGAAAGGGAAATTGCCAGCTTGTGTTTCTAAAGGAACTGCTGCTCAAGGTTGTAGGTTTGGGAGAGTGCTGCATGTTGTGAGTCTTCTCGGGGTAGGGCTGAAAGGCCTTGCTGTAACTGCAATGTTTGGCACCTTTTAGAAGTGATGCATAGTTTGCTGGTAGCTTTTGAGTTTGAGTCATTAAATTTTAGTGGAGCTCATTTTCTTTATTTGCTCATTTCATTCTTTGTTTCTTTTTTGGTTTGCTTTTGTTTCTTTAAACAACCCCCCCCACACACACACACACCAAAAAAATCCCTGCTCAGCCCAGCAGTTCCTTGGTCACAGCCACGTCTTGCTGTGACATGGTGCGGGAGAATTTTACAAGACTTCTGGCAATTTCACCTGCTCTTAATATTAGTAATCCTTGCCTATGCTGTATGGCAGGACTATCATTATTTGCCCCTGAGCAGCATGCTCTTCAATGTGCCTCTTATTCCTAAGTACAAGGTAAAGAGGTGCTATTTCACAGCTGGGAAATCTGGAACACAGAACATTTTTTAAGTCTGTCCTCAGGTGCTTTTGGACACCCATTTCCAGTCTACCTGACTTTTCCAGGGTCATAGATGTCTCCAAGACTGGCTTTCACCTGCAAGCTAGGAGAAGGCAGAGTGATTTTGGACAGTGGCTGAATTCTTAGGTACTGCCTGATGCCACCAGCTGAAGGACAAAGCCTGACTATGAGGAAACACTTACAGGAGGACCTGTTTTCACTGACCCGTGACTGCCCTGGCCACACTAGGAGAGCAACCTGAAACTCTGAGCAACTAAAGTGTGCTAAATACGGTCCTGTCAGATAGGAATCTTTATTCCAAGCAGAGGTTACCTGGAGGGTGAGCTGCTCAGGGCAAATTAACATTACTGAAATAATAGAGTGAGTTTAAACCTGTTTCTATTCATCTGGCAAGTGCTTTCATGCTAATAATGGAAAGGGCAGCAGTATTATGTAGTAATGGGCCTCCTTTCCATTGTTCTGTGAACCTGCACTTCATTAAATGGCAACCTTTCTCCTGGCCCTAAATAGTAAACTATACCAGTAGCAATATAAAAGCACTTCAATATTTTATAACAGCTAAGGCTGCCTGCTATCTATAATTACAGTCAATACTTGGACTGGAGGGAAATGCCTTAATTTTCTTAATGTTTCATGCATGGAAAAACAATCAGGCTTTTCCTGTATTTGTAATTGCATTGGCTGGCTCTAGATGAATGTGCTTTTCCAAATTATTACCAGGCCCTGGCAAAAGTAGCACTGAAGTAAAACCTTCTTGCAACTAAATGCTATTTCTTGTTGCAGCATACTTGTGCAACTCCCTACCTTCAGTCCCATTTATCTTTGGGATTACTAGCTCCATGTTCATAGACCTTAAACCTTGATTAAATTCTGCCTGGAAAGTAATGAGCCTGGGAGCTTTTCATAGTCTAGCCCTGGCAAGTACCAGATGTGTGATGTGCCACCCCCCGCACTCCTGTGGTCCTTCTGGGAAAGGGAAAATGGAAGCCTGAGATTTTGGATGGGGAAGAGACGGAGAGCAACTTTGCTTAGCGAATGAATTGTAATTCATTATGAATTGTAATTAATGAATTGTAACTCATTAGCTAGGAGAGAGGAGAACAAGGGAGAAGCCATAAGTTGTAGGGATCTTTCTGTTCTCCTACTGGTCATCTTGCAGTTCCTTGGGAAAGGAATGTCAGGGCCATGAGAGCTCAGGCCATACAAAATCTTGAAGAAAGGGAGCCTAAGCTTGCTCACATGTGCATGGAGGTTCAACATTCATGTGGTGCAGTCCCTGTCCTTGGGACAGTGATGAGAGAGACCACCAGTATCAAGTGGAAGCCAGGAGGAAGTTTTGGTAGTGAAAGGACAAATAAATGAGAAAGGAAGGGCATTTTCTGGCTGATGCTGCTTGGATGAGGGGAGTTGAAACAAAGGCACAGTGGGCTGTGACTGTCTCTCTTTCTTAGTTCTGTCCCCAAAAGCCCCATCAGAAATGTAGGTAATATTGTTCTCAGGTTCTTTACAAGCAGTCTGGGCAGGTATACTGCTTGGCTTTCCCAAAGAGAATTCCAGCCTACAAAAAGCATAATTTTTGTTGTGTTTTCATAAACCAAAGGCTTTTGACTGTGTACTACAGGGGAACTACATCTGCATACAACTGTCCTCTGTTGATGTCCCCCTCATCTCTCTCCTGAAGTCTAGCAAACATACAGGCATTTGAGGTGTCCTCTGTCCTTGTGCTTAAGGTTGCTTCCAGCTGACCCAGCCCCAGTTCGTGCTGTGGGGTCCTAGGTAGGAAGGCATTGATATGGCCACACTGATCCACTGTGCACAAGTGGCTAGAAAGATGTGGCACCTTCTGCAGCCTATGGGTTGCCTGGACACCAAAGAACCCATCACCTGGACCATGTGCCTGCTGTGTTAAAGTGCAGAACAGCCTGACACTTGCACTGAAAAGCTATGCTTGTAAATAGATATTGTGCCAAAATGCATGTGACTTACCTTTAAGAAAGTCTCCCATCCTTTGTTCCTTGTTGTCATTACCATGTTGCTGCAACACTGGTTGGGTAGTCAAATACGGAGAGATGATTTCTGCACAGCTGATATCCTAACCATGACACTGCTGAAATAGCTATAGCATTGCTGAAGCCTTGCTATAAGCCTAGTTTGGTTAACGCAGGCCTATGCCTGAGCACAAACCAGTGCAGAAATTTTCCCATCACTCACTGATGCGCGCAGTAAACTTGCACACTCTTGTATTACTGCTGGTTGTCCCTCTGCACCTGCAGTATAGGCTATCTAGGCATGTTACCAGCTTGTTGGAGTTCAACTGAAATTGATATGAAAGCTTTGATGATAAGTCAGGATGAGGTGCTGACCAGAGACCTGTGATGTGTTAGCCAAGTGTGTGAAAGTTAATGGAGCTAATGCATAGGTAGCCTTGATGATTGCGGGCCCTGAGCTGTGTGATCTATCAGGACTAGGATGCTGTAGGGCTCAGCTTTCCACTGTTGAAGATATATGGTTGTCTTTGGAACAGCTGCAGGTTTGGGGTGCGCTGGCAAAGAGGATAAGTGAAGGAGGTTCTTGCTGCATGAGAGCCCTGATGAAAGCTCGGCAGCTCCATTCCCTGTGCTGGTGGCTATGAATATTGAGGCAAAGGCTAGAAGAGAAAACCCTGCCTCCTAGCTGAAGGAGAGGCTTGGCAGAGCAAGGGAGCATCTCTAGCAAGGTTCTGGGGATGGACAAGGAAAGAAGTGTCTTCCCATGTAGGCCATGGCTCCTCAGCAAGTCTCGTCTGCTCCCCACAATTGCTGTGTTTCTTCTCACAAGGCTTCTTGCTATCTCCTTTTCTCTCACAGGAATGCAGGGCAACACCTCAGCATTAGTAAATAACAGTCCCATCCTAAGTACAGCTCTTCATGATCTTTGCACACAGCAGATGTGTAGCTTGATGCAATGCAGGCTGAGGACCAAGGCACTGGGCTGCTCCAGGGCTAACTGCTGAATCCTTTCCACATGCCACTCTCCTGTCCCCTTTCCAAAAAAAACCCAATGCCTTTATCTCCTCAGAGGTGGGCCCATCTTATCTCCTGCCCATCCTCAGGAGACATTTTGGGGCCAATAAACATAAACATACATTTTGAATTTTCCTCCAAGTGAATGCACTGGTCTTTTGAGGCCTGGTTCCCAGTGATGTTTCCCTCTGCTCTCACAGCTCTCTGCCTGCCACTGTTTTCTGAACACCATCTGGCTTAAGAACAGATATCAGCCCAAACATTTCTGAGGGAGGACATCTCTCTGTAGGCCATTACAAATCTCCCAGGAATATGTGCTCCCCTTCCCTGTAGATTCAGGAACCACAAGGAATCTCTCTATGTACTGGTTGGATTATCCCCTGGTTATACTCTGCCCTTTTCCATTTAAAACACTATATGTTGACTTTATGCCTTGCTCGTTTAGAGGCTGGTGGGAGTTTCCATTTTCACAGGAGCTGGATTTACAGCTGTATAAGTAGGGTTACTCAGATCTTAATAACTTTGCCTTGTGTTTCTTTAGTTCTCACCCCCCCATCCTGCTCTTCACTCCCCTCCTTTTCTTACCCATTTCAGGAAAGTGTCACTGCTTAGAGAAGGGTCTTTCTCTGGAAAAAAACATCAAAGTTTTGGTAGGTTGCTCAGGATGCTGTGCTTCGGTGTACTTGTGGTTTGAACTGGTGCCCTCAGTCCAGGAGAGGAGGCGTTCCAAGAAAGAGAAAGGCAGAACTGCCAGAAAAGGGGAAAGCATTCACTACCTTGGAAAAATAAAATAAAATAAAAAACAAAAACAAAATCAAAAACATAACCTGGCTGTCAGAGAAATTGGCATTCCTACTTTGCAGCAAATTTGAACAAGATGACTGCCAGTAGCTTAGACAAGGAGAGGAACTCAGCAATCACATGTTCTGAGAAGAATTCCCACATGTGTGAGGGGAAAAAAAAACTGATACAAGCATGGCCTGGTGTTGTAACTCAGCTGTAGAGCCATTAGCACCACAGCAAATCCAAGGGGCCTTCAGCACAGGAAAAAAAATAGAGGGAAAAAAAAAAAAATGAAAGCTCTTAATCCAGCATCACTTCACAATATATAAAGTAGAGCCCAATAGCACCAAGAGAAAATTATCATAGAGAACCACAGTTGTCTAATCACTTCCATGGCGTTTTGAGAATGAACGCCAGTTTTGTCAACCTCCTTCACACAAAATGTTGCATATCTGTCAGCTTTCATCTTCCTTGACAGCCAGGTCATATTTGACAATTCCTCCTCTAAATGAATGTACTCATATTTTCTATCTCTTTGCAAATGGGAGTTTATGGTGTTTCTGCTGTGATTAATAGAAACCATTGTCTCTCTCATAACCCTTAGCTTCGTTTTGGGCTTTTTCTGTAACAAAAGACTTTATTGGAGCTGAAACATGTAATTTTGCAAACTCCTACACAGCCATAAAGCACACAGACATGCATTATATCTGATATACACTGTGAAGCCACAAACTGCACTAAACTGGATATGTAAGACAAAGATGTAGTGGTAGGGGCACCAGGGAATGAGCTGGTTTTGCACTGGGAGATGCCAGGGCAATGTGCTTTGAACCAGACCATAAAATTGTTTATTTTCATCTCCCTTGGCTGCACAGTCATAGCTAGGATAACACAGTCGGCTGGAAAAGTCATTCCCCATCATAGCTGCTTGTGTGCAGGTTGGCCATTGGTGGTACAGGGATGTGCCCATTGCAGCTGCCCAGGCCCTACTGAACAAGGGATGAAAAACCCGCGTTTGGGCCCACCAGCGATGCTTTTTAATGGGGAGAGACCACAAAAGCAAGTGACACTGTGTGAGCCATCTTTCTGGGGGAAGACTGATCCCCTGATGCCCAGGGCCATGCTTCTGCCCTGGCTGGGGGCTGCATGCCCAGCCTTGTCATGTGGGGCTGGGGAGGTTGCTCCCACTTGGAGAAGGATGGGTTATGGACCTGGTGCCCCTGGACTGGTCACCTCCACGATGGATAACAAATCCCCATCCCCTTTTCTCAGACTGTGGTTAGAAGGGACCTTTGCATGCAGCCCCTACAGCCTTTCAGCCCAGGACACATGCCATCAGCACTGGTGGCAGGCACTTGGCCTGCCTCCATCCTTGTTTTCTTTCACCTTTTCTAATTTTTCATGCCATGTTTTTTGTGCCAGCTACCCAGCCTACACAGGGAGTAACCCAGGCAGCCCCTGTCTCCATATGTCTCTTCTGCGGTCTGTCTCATGCTGTTTGCAAGCATTCTGCTATGTTCAAGACTGTCTTGCTCTCGATGCTCCTTGGGGCTCTTGACCCTGGGCAGGAGGGTGCTAATTCATTCAGAGAAAGCAGAAATGCACAGAGAAATGTTAAACATTTAGGCCAAAACACAGTGCTCTTCTCCCCCTCAGATGTGGTTCTAAAAACATAAAAAATTCCGGACTCCGTGATAGGTCATGAGCAAATATTTCACGAAACGGGAGTTGAGAAGGTTTCAACTTTGTGAAGAATAATTACACCTTCATGCCTTGGCTGACTGAAGAGCGGTCTGGACAGCCTGGTGCAACTTCTCCTCTCAGTATGTTCCTTGTAAAACTCAGACATGCTCAGAGGGCCCATACGTCATACCAACCTACATATCCCTCTGGAATAAACAGAATGGCTTTGTATTTCTTGTAAGTGGTGGGGTGTAGAAGAACAGAGGGCTGTAATACTTCATTGTTTATTCACCCCAAAAAAAATCAGTACAAGAAGATCTAAAGCAATTCTCAAATTCAGCTCATGTTCTCATATGTTGGCTGGGTAGAGGATGAAGGAACAAAATAACTAAGAAATATCAGAGTACTTCTCACATGAAAAGTTTTGATGGGGAAAGACGACATTCAAAGAGAATTTTTTTGCCTTAAAGACAGACAGCTAAGATACAACAACAAATGATCTTACAACCTTTTCCTAGTTTAAGACCACCTATGACACTGAAAATTTGACCCAATGTCATTTACACACCTGGGCTGCGTGTCAACCACTGAAGCTGGGGCAGGAAGAAACACCAGTGCAAAGGCTGCATTCAGCCTGGCCAAAATCACTTTGATTTGCAGAATAGCCTAGATTTCATCCTGGAAGTCTTCTCGCTTTCCACCTTCCCGTTTCAGTTACTGAGTCAAAGAATCAGTTATTTGGAAAACCCTGTTTTTCCTCTGCAGTTTGGCTTGGGATCTTGTTGCATTCAGGTTCCTTTTTGCTTCCTTGACTTCACATTTTAATCTCAAGCGATAGTAAATTCCCTCTCATGTAAATGTCTAGGACTCCCTTGCAGAGGAAAAAACACACCTGTGGGATAAATCAACCCTCCTTCAGATTTATTACAAAAATTAAGAAAGGGTTTCAAGTATTCTTCTGAAATAGAAAAACTAGAATGTTCTTTCGGTTACTTGAGGGAATAGAGGAAAAAAAACTTTGAGCAAATGTTCCTTTAATATTTTTTTCTCGTTCTTGGAAGAGGTTTTGTACAAATGTGAAAATTAATTAGGATGCAGAATGTAGGATCTTGTTTATGTGAACATATTTGTTGAAAGTTTATAAGGGCTGAATATTGCAGTAATTGATGCGTGCTTGTATTTCAGTTTTTCATAGATGCCATCTGGTCCAGTTAAGTTGCTCTGTTGTTTTATATGTTGTGGTGTTTTTTTTTTTTTTTTTTCTTATGATTTTGTGCTTACTGTTGTGGGGAGGGGGAGAAAGGGAGAGAGAGTGAAGTGTGGACAAGTTGGAGGAGGGATGAAATATCTGTGAAAGCACAAGAACAGGATCAGTTCTAAAGAATTCAGTTTGTATCTCAATATACGTGCTTTACATTAGGGACTGGCAGCATGTGACTAGAGGGATGGATATATCTTATGCAGATTTTTGAACAGTAGTCAGCTAATTTCAGGAAGGAGGGAGAATATCTGCAGGGCTGCTAGTGGAAAATATGCATTTTTTTTATCCCCTAAGAAAATGGACAACATTTTCGTAGCTACAAATAGGATGCATAGAGGGAGAATTGAATTCTTCCTGGAAAGGCCATATCCAGACAATGCAACTATTCTGCTGAATGTGCTGCTTGCTGATGCTTCCCATCCCTCAGCAAGCAATATGTCTGCGGGTAGTGACATTTTTTTCCTATTCTCCCTTGTCCTGGTCTGAAGGAGGAGTAACTCGCTACGTGAAATCCAAACCAAGGTGCTCCAGCTCTTATGTGCCTAAGGTCTTGTGTTTCCATGCTGAGGGCTCAGTCCCCTTCCTGCCAGCAGAGGACTCTTGCTTCACCAGAGGGACCTTGTTTAGTCCAGCAGTCCCATGAACAGCTCTGTGTTCATACACAGTGTTCTGGGTCCTGTTTCCATGCTGCTCCTTTGCCAACTGACCGCCATCCTCTCCCAGCTGCCAGCCCAGTTCTGTGCTGTCAGAGTGGTTTTCATCTCCTTGCTGGCAGATTTTCCCTCCACCTCCCAGGTCCTCATCAGCAAGCATTAACCCCGTGTTTGGGCCATCTGTTCCCATCTCACTCCACACAGGCAGCAGCAGATCTATTGCAAAACTCATTTCTTTTCCACAGAAATAAACTTTTCCCCCATCATGGCCTCAGGGACAGCTGTGCTAGTGCAGAGACAGCTGGGGCTAGTCCAGGACTAGCCACGTGCTAAATGGCCAGCCACTACACATGTGCTGATCGGTCAATTGGCTGCCACCTCCAACACTGACGATGACACATCTGCCTCCCTTTGGGGCCCTGCTGAGCATTTCTGTCTTCTGTCTGGACGATGATTTTTAATATACACATAGGAGATCAATTTTATTTCAGGTTTCCCTGCCAGATTGGGCTGAAATCAGCTAATGGACTAAAAAGCGATCAGAGGGTCTGAAATGACTGTGCTTATGAAGCCAGGCAAAGAGCAGCATTTTAGGTAAGTTGTAAATGGCTGCAGCTTGCTAACCTGATAACATTATATTGAATGTTCCTTTTCAGCAATATTTGAGGTTCCAAAATGCTCTCGACTCTTCTCTGCAGATGAGAAGAAAAAGTTTCTTAATCAAGAGATTAAGATGCCATGAGTAGGCTTGTGTTCATAATGTAGCAAAAATGGCTGTGTGTGGAGGGGTGTACATTGCTTTGCAGACAAAAAAAAAATTATTTGGTAGAGTTTAAATTGTGTCTTTTTTATAGCTCTTAAATATTAGAACCATTTTAATCACCACACATTTGCATAATAAAAGAAGATATGTTTTTAATTGACAGAGGCAAATACAAATTTTTCTTTAATAGAAAGTGGCAAAGCTTTGATAGGGAAACCCAGGTGGAAAAACTATAGGGCCATAAATTCTACTCTGAGCAGAGCTGGTTGGGAATAGTTCAGCCTTCCTGAGGGGTCAAAAGTGCAACCTTTTAAAAAAGTCAACATTTCCCACAGGATGTTTCTGTTTTGCAAAAAAAAAAAATTGAAAATTTAGATGAAACAATAATAACATTATCTTCTGTGGGCTGGGCTCATGCACCAAGCAGTATCTCCCATGATGTCTTGTTTCTGGTTAGAAGGATGTGATATATCCTGGACTACAGAGCACTTGGGACAAAACTATTTATTAAAACATTGGGGTGATCTCAATTATAGAAATTCCTCTTCTCTTCTCTTCTCTTCTCTTCTCTTCTCTTCTCTTCTCTTCTCTTCTCTTCTCTTCTCTCTCTCTCTCTCTCTCTTTTTTTTTTTTTTGCAAGACATAGTATCTGGAGGAAATGACTGAAGAGAGAAACAACACTTTCATAAGTGATGCTGAGTCATTTCTCTGTTAGATGATGAGGCAGAAACTCAATTATGGCACAAGACAGACTGTGATGAGGTTTATCTGGCAGCATAACTATCTTTCATAGTTGGAGATCCAAGGTCCAAGAACAGATTGGACTAGAAGCTGGATTTTAAAACAGACCTTCCCCTCGAGGTACTCCCAGTGACTCAGTAGCCATTTATAAGTTCCATATGGTAATTTACCAGTGTTCTGTTCAGGGTGAAACCCATCATTTTTCCTTGTTTATTCTTTACTGGTTGGTTGGCTTCAAAGTGTCCTGCCAAATGTAGAAACTATGGTGTCTGCTTTAGCTGCCCAGAAAGCAGTTTACTGGCATAGAGGAGAGCTTGAAGGCTTGGATAGTGCTATCTTTTGTGTTATTTTGACCTTGTGCTGGCTGCAAAGACCACGCCATTGACCCTGCCATGTCCTGCAGCAGAGCCTAGGCTCATCCTGTCCCTCCTCCAGTGCATCCTTCATTGTCATTCTGACAAACCACTGTACTCAAGACTGTGGAACTTCCCAAAGGGCCTGCGCAGGAGGAAACTTGTCCTGTGGAATTAATCCTTCTGCATGAAAGTCTACCCTCGGTTGTATATCTAGGCAGATCTGTTGGTCTTAGCTTTCTTTTCTTGTGCCAAGAGAATCACATGGGTTGTGCTCTCTGTCTCTACCACCCGCAGCCCAGAATGGTCTTGGCTACAGCGTTTCCTAACCCTCCCATAGTATTAAATGTCAAAAAGAATAAAAAGCATTGCTCTTTTCTCCGATGTTTAATGCCCCCTAACTGCCAAGGCAAAGCCCACAAAGTTGCTTCTTTCATGTGTTACATAAATATCTTCCATGAGCAGACAGCTTTGTCACAGTTTCCTGTCCCGCACTTAGCCCTGCTAGTAAATCAAAGGCTGGTCTCCATGAGAAAACTTTCTGAAACATTTCTCCTAGTCCTTGAAAAAAAAAAGAGAATGAAAATCAAATACATTGATCAACTTGCTCGATTTTAAGAAAAATCTTACATGAAAATTTTAATGAGTTTCAGCAGTGAATTCTCTGCTCAGCTTTTGCCAAATGCTCTAACTCTTTCCTGAGTAGCATTGTGTTGACAAGTAAAATGTGTATGTAATTGCTTTGCTGAATCAAAGCTCTGAAGGCTTTAATGCAGTGATCATTTGCAGCACTCCTGACCCTCAGGATACCTAGAAGATACAGGTGATGGCCACTCTACCCTGTCCAAAATCCTTTTCTGTTTGAAGTGACCATGTCTCTAACACAAGGTGATATGCTGGGTCACCCAGTGGTGCAAATTCACAGCTTGGGATTGAAGCTTATGCTGGTATGACTGGCTGACAACAGATGTGGCTAAGGCAGCAATCTTGCTGTTCCTACAGCAGTGTTGGAGTGGACAGCTGGGGACAGGGAGCCCTTCAAATATGGCAGATTAAACCCCAAATGTATCATGAGTCAATGCCCTTGGACGCTAACAAAACAGTAAGGTCAATTTATTTGGAGTACTGTACAACCTTGGTCATGCTGCTACCTAACAGGACTGCTGAATGGGACTGCTGTCTGGGGTGCGGGTAGATTGCACAGTGCACATGTTCTTTAACAACAATTTTGGAAAGAATGAGAGCAGTTCTGGAAAAAATGCCTTGCAGGAATTCTTAAAGAGCTCAGTGTGCTTTTGAGAAGAAGATCAAAAAGCAGCTTGATTACAGAGCGTAAGAACTTCATAGGGAAGAAATAGCAGGTATTAAGAGCCGTATTAATCTACTGGAGAAAACCTTAGCAGAAAACAATGAAAGCCAGGAAAGTTCATATAAGAAACAAAGCATGTTTTCTGGCAGGGAGAGGGACCAGCCACTGCTGTGAGCTGCTAGTGAGCTTAACAAAGTCTCTTTTTGTGGGTTCATTCATGTCCAGATCCATGCCTGTTTGGGGGAGATGAGGGTATATTGAAACAACTGGCCTAAGCATCATACCTAGTACTGTGCAGAGAGGTCAGGGCTTACAAGGTGCATCTTCCTTTATGGGGAGGCACTCAGGAAGAGTCATATCCCATCCCTGGCACAGGTTTTTTGTGTGTCTTTGGTCAAATTACCCAACCTCATCATGGTATTGAGCTGAGAGCCTTTGGGGGCCAGAGAGAGTCTGTTGGGCTCTATGCTGCATAAAAAAACCCTGATTTTGTGTCTGGGTTGCCACAGATATGGGCCCTAGAAAAGCTATGTTTGAATTTTGTCAGCTTTAGGGCACTCAGTTCATTCACAAATGTTCATCATTCTCCCAACAATAAGGATCGTGATGGATTATGGGGTTGCATTGGTTTAAAAAGAAATAATCAAAGCCCCAAACCACACTCGTTTTTAACTTTCTCCATCTAGATAAGTTAGTAAAGGAAGCTAGGGGAAATCCACATCTCTGAGTGTGAATGGATGGGAGCTGTTGTTTCAAACCCATCCTTGGAGCGGGGCAGGAGTGGCTAACAGCTCACTCTACACAGGCAGCCTCATGAGTGGGAGGAAATGGAATCCTTCTAATGGAAAGCGTCTCCTCACTCCAAGAACAGATTGCACTCACTCTGGTAACACCTGCTAGAGTCAAGTAAAACCTGCTGGAGCAACACAGCCATTGCTGAACCACGTGCCATGTTCCAGCTTTTGGAAAGTGGCCATTGCCCACAGCAAAGAAACTCTTGGCATCCTGCTGACTTTGCTCTGAGAAGGGGCTGGCATGGCCAAAGAGACATTCTAGACAGACATGCTCCTAGTGGCCCTGGATGGAGGATCTCATCTTGCTCAGCATTTGGGAGGGTCCCCCTGGAAACTGCCTCCTCCCCAGAGTATTCTTCCTCCTGACTTTGTCACCTGGCTTGTGCCCTGGAGCAAGGAGGGCTCATGCCTTTACTTTGAGAGTTGTTTTTAGGGAGTTTTGGAGCTCTTAAAATCCATATCATCTGCATAAAATAAACTGCTATTAATAAAAAAAAAAAAAAGAAAGAAAGAACTATTAATCTAGAAAGTTTCACCACTTTAGAAATCTTTGTCTTGTAACTATTGGAAACACAGACATAGCCATACCACAGTCAGCTAATTTTTTCCATTTCTTTTGAGAAAAGTAATGAGCTAATTAAGCAATCTCCCCCTTGGTCATGACATAACTGTTTTGCAGCATGAACCTCTTTCTGGTATGTAGGGTATGTTATTTCTGATGAAATCTGTTAAGCTCGGTGCATATTTATTTATCAGATAAAATTAGTAAAAATAATTGGACAGGTATGCTCAGTTTTTGACAGCCAAACCTCTTGGTCTGAGTAACCAAGAAACAGATGCTGCAGAAAGACATCTAGGTCTCTGTGTGTCCTTTGCCTGGCCTGTAACAAAGATCTCTGGTATTTTTGAGCTTTTCTTCAAGCCTTTTCTCTCTTTTTCTTCCCTTGCCACTCCCCTAATACAGCTTCTCAATAGTCTAGCTGTCACTAAAGAATTTCTTCATTTCTTTGAATATTTTTTTTTTTCATAGAAGCTCTAAGAAGATTTTGAGAGGCATTGTATTCAGTTACAATCACATCTCAATTCTTCCAATGAGAAGACCTACACTCAAAAAAATCTCCACTGTCCATTAAAGAGCAATGTTTTGCTTTCCCATCTCTTTGGGTACTCATCCATTGGGTTATTCTGTGAAAAATTAAGGAGGAATTCATTTGAATACATCAACGTGCATCCTAATCTCTGTCACATTTATTTGTCTGGGGCTCTTTTCATTGCTACTGTTGCTTTAGGCTTCCTTGAATCTTGTTTGAAATTTGTATTAGGTGTTTAGAGAAGCTGTAGTACTCAGTGAGCTGCTGGATTGTCTTATCTTGAAGGATTTCAAGATTTGGCTAGACAAAGCCATGACTGACTTGATCCAGTGTTTGCAACTGTCCTGCTCGAAGGCAGGGTAGATCTGGAGACCTCCAGAGGTCCCTACCAAGCCACATACAGGCAAAAAGTCTCATGATGTCAGCAGTGAGGATTTAAAGGTGGATACCATGATCAGACATTGCTGGAAATGGACTGAAAAGGTTTGTTCCTTATCATCCTCAGCATCTACAGCCTTTAAAGGCTTTTGAGGCTATGTATAGGACCCTCTGTTCAGTAACAGTCCATCTCAGACAAGCTATACAGACCATTTTTTGTGTCTACCATTCAACGGTGCATCAAAATGGTAAGAGTCTGACTTTTGGCAGCATCTGTGGGGTGCTGGGTGAGACAGTTTTCATTTCAAGTTAGCCTAAGTTCTTTTCCTTTTTGGTCATCCTCAGGCTGTCCAAGCTGTATTGCCTGAGCTATAGATAACAGACATATGCGTTGCAGCAGCCAGGAGAGGTAATCACTGCATTAAATGAATTACAATTCTAGTCTAATAAGCATTACACATTACAACATAGAGCAGTTAGGAAACGAATGCAAAAACTGAATCTTGGGAAAGGAAAAGGTGTCAGAATGTATTTTTACCTTAGAGTTTCTCAGCCTTTCTCTCTAGGATGACCACCTCTCCTTACTTTTATTTTCTCCCCTTTTGATTTGTTTGTTTGTTTGTTTGCCTGAATGGATGGGAATCTCTCTGTGTTTTTTTAAGGTATGCATCAGTCTCCCTGGGATGTCCTTTCAATAACTTACAGACAAGCAGTGGGGCACAGGTTTGTGTGTGAGGGGAACAGTTGGCAGTAGAGGATCTCAAACCTATAACCTCCTTTCTGACATCTTTTTTCTTCAACTTATGTTTGGGAATCAAGCAGATTCTGAAATGTCTTAAAATATTAATATAGCATAAGCGAGAACCGAGTAGGTGGGGATTCAACTACTCCAATGCCAGCAACCAGAATAAAACAGATTAACTCTAAGGATTTGTCAGAAAAATGTCAACTTTTCTATGTTTTCTTGTTAGTGCATAAAAAAGGAGATGAGGAAGCAAAATTCTCTCCTCCTTACTGCCCAACAGAAAAGCTTGTCAGACTGTAAATGGAAGGGCTGCTCACCTTGAGAAAGAGTGTCCTACAGTACTATTCTAACAGTTTTCATTTACAGCTGATAAAAACTGGACAAAACTTCTAATGGCCATTTCCTACTTTTATTTTCTCTTTTATTGATGTTTGTTTTGTATGGCAGCATGCTAAAGTAAACACACAATGGTTTCATGGCCATTGTTTGATGTTTTCGTCCACTGGTAGAGAATGGGACTGGTAGAGGTGGCATCCTCTGGTAGAGAATGCCACCCCAGGCAGCAGGACAGACTGGGGATAACAGGTTAGAAAGCAGCTGTGCAGAAGATGACATGAGGACCCTGGTGTACAAATTAAACACTGGCAAGGACACAACAGGATGCTGTGCTCAGCATTGGGCTGCTCAGTACCGGACCAGCACTGATGTACTGGATCAGGTCCAGCAGACACCATGGAGATGGTCAGGGCAGGAGCCCTTGGTGTGGGAGGAGAGGCTGAGGCAGATGGGCTTGCTCAGCCTGGGCAGGGGAAGGTTAGGGGAGAGCTGCCTGCTCTGTAGGATCATTTCTCAGGAGCAAACCTGGAGCTCTGCAGCTAGATGTGTGATAACTGTCTTGGCACAGCATTCCATATAACTTCCCTGCAAAAGTTTCATTTAGGCTGTAGCTTTTAGGACATGCAAGAATATCTCCATTTGACTCGGTTCTCGAAAAGTACACCTTGTCAGGGAGTTTCCAGTAGTACCTTAATGGATTTTCATGGAAGAATATCTTCATGAATTAAAGATTTCCATGGGATTTTTTTCTTCTGTTTAAACTTTCTAGGCTTTCCTAAACAAGATCTGGTTGGTTTCTTTAACTTTATTATCATTATTTTCAAAATAACATTTCTCTTTCCTTCCTTCTTTCTTTCCTTCCCCTCCAGTTTCTTTTCCATTTTCTCCCCACTCCTGCACTATAGAAAGAAAGAAAGAAAGAAAGAAAGAAAGAAAGAAAGAAAGAAAGAAAGAAAGAAAGAAAGAAAGAAAGAAAGAAAGAAAATAGAGAGATGAGAACACCACTTCCTGGTGAATTCTCTTCCAAACATCTTCTAGTTATTATGCCTTGAACTGATGATCTGCTGGTTGTCCACTATCTGCTTCCTGTTTCTTTCTTTATTTCTTGTTAGTACTTACTTGTAGTAAGTATTTATTGTGAGTGAGCTGAAGATGTATAGGAAAGGCTTTCAAAAGTGAAAGGTCATATTCTTTGTTTTCCTAAGAAATCCAAAATATTCCAGGCCTGAGGAGCTGTGCAATGATAAATAATAAGAGAATTCCCTCTGTGTAGGGAGTTGAAAACACCATATGTCACCTCACTGTATTTGTCCTAGTGTTTATTTCTTCCTCCTTTTTTTTTGCTTTTTTCCGCAGCTGGAAAGTATTACAGTATTACTAAGTAATTTAATTAATAGGAAATTGTCAGCTTGTTTTTACAACGAGTCTAAAGAAGCATATCCCACCTTATGATTTCTGTAGAAAAGAAAAGACAGAACACAACAACACCAACAATGCACAAGTCTTCATCCTGTAATGTTGGGGGCAAATTTAGAGATCTGACATTTGGAAATGATTGAGCTTGGTGGAAAGCTCCAGCCTGTAATCCGTAATCCATGGAGCAAGTTCTATTGTGTGGTGGAAGCAGCTTCTGGCCATAATCACTAGTGCTACTGGAAAGCCCTCTTCACTAGATATGGCACAACATGGAAGCCCAGGTCTGTGGTTGAAATCAGGCAGGGAAATGGAAGAAGAAATATAGGAGACGCAGATAGCTAGAAGGAGTTGCACAAAGCCATTGGCCATGCGGAAGTTGGACAGACCCAAACACTGCTGTCATTCTGCTTTAGGTCCTAGTACTTGCAAACCATCAATGGTATAATTAAAAAAAAAAAAAACAGTCAGCTTTAAACATGATGAAAGTGCCTTGGCTTTCCTTGAAGTCTGCAAATTTTCTTTTTTTCTTTTTTTTTTAAGATGAAGGAAACGGTTACAACTCAGTGCAATAATTTGTTAATTTGTTTTCTCCCAAATTTGTAAGATTTCTACTGCTTAGTGAAGATGCCTGAGCACATAGTTTCTGCTATTCTTTTCTCTTGTTGTCCCTGCCAGTACAGTTTGTTCCCCCAGCCTTTTCCACGTGGCAGATTTCCAGGTGCTGTTTCTTTTTCTTTGCAGGCGAAAGGATGCAAGACTGGCTTCTGTGCTAGTTATTGCTGAAAACCAGGGAATGGGGGCATCCTGTACCAGTAGAGAAGAAATATCCTCAATACTCAGCACTGGCTGTGGCCAGTGTTACAGCAGTGGCAAGGTACCTTTGGACACAAGTGCTTCATTAGCTCAGCTATAACAGCCCCTAGACTATAGAGACTGGGATGCTGAAGTAGTTATCTGCACACATGGTCCCGTCTGCATGGGGCCAGCAAGTTGACCCCCAAAGCCACTTTTGGTTCCTTTTTCTCTGTTCAAGCCTGGAACTCTGGCAGGAATGATTTGTGAGATGGGATAATTAGAAGACAATACTTCTTATTTATTAATGTCTTTCTGCTGTGCTTGGTATCAGCTCCTCTATGACTCAGTGACTGAATCAAGGGTGGCTCTGCCAGGCCAGTCCATCCTGAAATGAGGCAAAGCGGGTTTCAGCTGGCCTATTTTTCTGGCCTCCAGCCTCATGCATGTCCTCACATGCCTGCTATCTCTAAAAGAAATGACTACTACAGGCTCTGACCCTTGCTCATGGCTTTTTTTGCTGACAATATATGTGTGCTAATAATAGGCAGAGCAACCTTTTCTTCCTGTTTGTAATGATCCAGTTCTTTTGTAGCTACTTCAGAGTTAACTGGGTTTGACACCGGAGGCAACAGACTGAAATGACAACCCCTTTGGACAATGGAGTTTAGATTGAAAAGAGCCTTTTCAAAAGGTAGATTCGTTTGAGACAAAAATAATTGCCAAAAAAAAAGTTTGGAATTGAAATGAATGTTGCTGTTTCAATTTTGCTTTTGAAAGTTGTTAACATCTGACATTTTCCTACTGAATGTTAGAAGACAGATGATCCTGGGGTAGGATCTGCAAGCTTTCACAATATCCTCAACTTCTGAAAAATTAGAGATGAGAAGAAAAAGCAACTTAGCTGCTTTCTGCCGCTTGATAAGTCAAAGAAGATAGCAAGCAAGCAAAAAGACCCCCAAAAAATACAACAACAACAACAACAACAACAAAAACACGAACAAACCTCCTGAAATTTCAAACCCAAAGATGAGGGGAAAAGAGCAAAACTTTTCAGGAGTCAAAAATGGAGAAAATGATGATTCATACTCTTGAAGGTGTGCTATCTGGGAAATTTGGAAATTGTGATTTTTTTGTTTTGTTTTGTTTTTGAATTCTGCAAAAGGATAAAGAAATGAAAATTCATAACCTTAGAGCACAATTTCTCACTTTCAGTATGCTTTCTGTTTTAATAAAATTGCTGTAATTATGCATTTCTTCTGCTGTGGGTAGTTTCAGCACCCGCGTGGTAATTCTACAGGTTTCTCTTGGTGTTGGGTTATCCAGTGTACAGTGAAGTACCTGGTTATCTCTACCCTTACTCCTTTCTGATCCTGTGGAGTCCAGCCCTAGGAGAAGATACAGATGCTTGAAGGGAATTAACAGAGAGGATGGCTGTGACAGACATTATAACAAGGGTAACAGCCAGAAACTGTGGTGCTGGAAATTCAGGTTTGACAGTAGGAAAAACTCTGCCCCAGGGTGGTGCAGCCATCAGAGATTGGGAAATCTCTATCCTTGGAGATTTCCAAAGACCCTTCCCAACAGTGTGCATCATGTTGTGGGTCAGAGGGATCTCCTTTGTGCTGTGGTCTTTCTGCCCCCATGCATCCCAGTGACTTGCTCTTTACCAGATGCCTGATGAGGACCGTAAGCAACGTTGCCTGTGTGCTGAGATACTGATAGGTGTGTACAGAAAATAGCTAGCTTGATCCGTTCATCCTATTCATACCTGCACAGATTGGATGCATCTGACTTATACAGCCAGACCTCCCTTCTCTGCTGCCTCCAGTCACTGAGCTCCCTTCCCACAGGAGCTGTGCTTATTAATACCTGAAAACACAGCCTTGCATTTTGTGCCACAGAACTCCTTTTCCTCCCAGTTTTTCTTATCACTCCAAGCTGCGAAGTTATCGTGACCTTTCTGCTTTCCATCCTTCGTCTTGCAGAAGCCTTTAACTTTATATCATCACCAAAACCGATCACAGCAGCTTTTGTGCCAAGAGCAGTAAAGACTAATAAGCTCTATTGTGGCACCAGCTCAAATATTTTCCTTCTTCATCTTGGCAAGTGTTTGGGGTGGATCTGAGACTCATCATTCAGCATGGAGCTTTGCACTGTAGGGTGGAGGACAAAAGGGAGGAATGGCAGGGGATTTTCAGAGAGTTAGCACTGGCCCATGCCCTTGCCAGCTTGGTCCCCGTCTTGTACAAGTAAAATGCAGGTGCAACGCAAGCCTTGTGGATGTGCAGTGTGGGATGAAGCACTGCCCATGCCACCCAAGCATGGGCACTGAGCTAGTCAGCCTCACAGCCCTTTGTCCTATGATAACTGAGCACAGAAACTGAGATCACCTACAAATACGGGGAGTCTCAGACACAGGGGATGGACAGGAGTAGCTGGAGTAAAGAACACATAATTTCTACAAATGATCCAAACAGGTCCAATCAGAGCAGCATCACCCATTCAAACCAGGGGAAAAAATAAAACAAGGTGCTGTTTGGGAGTTACTTCCAGCTACTTACAGAAATAACATCTTTGACAGGTCACAGATGATTAGCATTTCACAAGGTTAATGGTCCCTACTGCTCCCTGAGCTGTCAGTTCCCTGCACAGTTTGTTAGTCCCTGGGAAATTGCCCCATCTCCAACGAAGTGAGTAAGTGAGGTGAAAAAGAAACCTTAAATCTCACCTGGGCATAGGTCTGAGAGTTATGAGCTGAGGCAAGTCTAACAGCAGTTTCTTCTGCAGCCCTGGAAATGCATGCAGCCTTTCCTTGAGAAATCCAACTCTACCCACCCCATGGACGTCAGAGCAGTTTGAGCTCACAGATAGGATTAGCAGGAGCATGGATGCCCCCTCTGCATTTATTGTTCTGGGGTGTCAGCCCCATTCACAGTTAGAGTAAGCTGGGAAGATGTGTCCACACAACATGGAAGAGCAAATTCAGGATTTCCAATACCTCAATGTCTTTCTCCACCAATGGCTATGGACATCTCTTGTCTATGGGTTAAAGGAGCAAAGGAGCAGCAGAAAGGGCATGCTGAACTCTATTCTATTGACAGGCAGGCTAGCAAAGAGTCAAAGCAGCGATGTTAATGTTCTGAGCTCTGAGCCACAGGTGAGGTTGCAGGACTATAATGGCAGAGACATGTACTGAACGTCGCAAAGAGGGTTGGTTTGTGAGGAGATGGGATTGGACTATCGCTTCAGGATGCTCCCATATTTGCCAAAAAGGTCTGGCACTTCTGGCAATCCAGCACTTCTCCAGACAGGGCAGGACTCCATCCTCTGCACTACCAAACTTTCTCCTGCTGCTCAAGGGAACTTTGGGGCAGCAGTGCCCCATATTTCAAAACCCACACTGACTACTTTTGCTTTCTACCTAATACCTTCTACCTTGGCCAGCCAAGGCAAATCAAAAGTTGCTGTGCTCTGATGTAACAAGAAGTGTAGGCTAAAGTACTAAGACCTAATTGATGGGCTTGGCTGCAAACTACAGGCAGTCTCCAGGAGCTTGTAGATGTTGTGAACAGATACCCCATTTTCCCATTGCTTATCTTTCTGTGCTCCTCTTGCTGTTTTTTCATCTTGCTTAGTTTCCAGAAGAAAGATTATGATAACATGTGGGAGATTACAGCTCAACTTGAATTTAACGCGCTTCAGAGGCTTTCTAGGATATGTGTATCGTGAGAGGAAATTGTTGAAATGGGGTTTTCCTTAATTTCAATATTACAGGAGCTGTTTTCCCCAGTCTTTTAAGTGACATTACAGGATTCCAGAGAGAATTGTTTATTAACTGTTAAAAAAAAAAAAAAAAGAGTCAATGTTTTTTGAATGAAATATTGGATTTACAACTATATGAAGGGACTTACCCAAAATGTGTCCCTTGGGGGTAGGGAGATTTCTCTCTCTCTCTCTCTGAAAAAAATGAACCATATACCCACAAGAGAGTTGTGGATTGATTTGCTTGTGTTCCCATTCTTCTCTCTGATCCTGACATTTTGTTCAGATTGTATTTGTCATAATGTGCTGTTTTCCTGATACAAGTGGGAAAATTGATGCATGGTGTCAGTTTGGAAGCTGGGTTTGTATGGACCTGGGTGCTTAGGGAGACCAGCACAAGCTCTTGAGACACTGAAGTAACATTGCCAAATGGAAACATCATGGGTTTTGACTGAAATGGTCCTTAATGCAAGCCAAGACAGCTTCAAAAGGAGTTACACTTGTAGTCAACTGAAATATGTGCCCATGTGCTATTTTGGACTGCTGTGACAGAGGTTGGAGGGGAACCTCCCTAGAAAATCAAGCTCCTCCAGGAAGAGAGGCTTGCACCTTCTAGACCAGGAAATCCTGCTGGTGCTCTGGCTCCTCTAGACTAAGATTTTTTATTTATCTTTTAAAGAACTCGGGACATGGTGCAAATTGCAGGTATTGGAATATTCTCAAATGGCAAGTGAGTAAACAAAGTCAGAGAAAGCAGAGCATGTTTCTCATGCTAACACCATGAACCATTGTGGGATGACACATTCCTCTTCTGCTCCAAATGATGACTTAGTCCGGAGTTGGCACAACCCTTTTGCATCTTTCACTGAAAATTAATTTACCTTTTAAAAGAGGGTGGCTGACCTCAGCTGGTATGGGGCACAAGTTTTGGGTCCCTGTGCTTCCTGTAAGCACAGAAAGAATATGTGGCTTGTCTGTCTGCCTGTCAGCTATTTTTAGCCATTTGGGCAGGAAGGCAACAGGGAGGTGCCCAGCAGAGCTGGTAATACATGACAAGGGTCACTACACCACAGTCACTGCCCCTGCACAGCAAATCAATTGAGCTACCAACAAACCCTGAGCTTTGAGCAAACACTTGAGTTTTGCTGTCAGGCTAATTACAATGGCTGATCCCTTTTAAGTGCTGTTCACCCAGCCAGATTTTTCTAGTCTTCTTCTCCTTCTGTGCATGCTCTGCATATTTAAATGAGCCTTTCTAGAGCCCTCTGTGAGACTGCTGAGAAACCTGCTGCTCTCCCTCCCTTGCAAATTGGCGCAGAGACTGACTTGCTGTGTTGCTTCTTTGCCTGTGATAAGCAGGCAGTAGCCGCGGTGAGAAAGAACTTCTTGAGCAGATGAGACCACAGGTTTCCAGAAAGATAAAAACAGCTGTGATTTTTTCCCCGTGAGGTTCTATTATGACACATAATAGTGGAGGACTTGTACTCCATGGTGAATTGCTGTGGTATCTCTACAGAAAGGCCTTATCTAATCCTCTTTCCTCTGTAGATCCAAGCAGCAAAGCATCCGTGTGTGCGCTTAAGTCATGTGAGTGATTTGTGTCCTTGGAAGTTTCCAAGGCAAAGACACAACCAACCTCACCTAGTGCTGGAGGCAGTCCCGGTCTCAGCAAGAGGTTGGACTAGAGACCTGCAGAGACCCCTTCCCACCAGCACATCTGTAATTGCTACGAACTAGCACACTCCATAGCCAATCTTTGCAAGTTTAGCCCCCACTGGTGTTGGCAGGGGGAAACACTGGGCTGCAAGCCATCTCCTTGCACCATCCAGGGGTTTGATGGTGAAGGACCCCTGTCCAGCCCTGGACAAGCTGGTGGTAAAGGGAAAATAACTCTCCCCTCCCTCTCAGGAGCAAGAGGGAGCCGCAAGCCATTTGCAAGCAGCATGTGTTGGGGACAGCTGAGTCAGCAGTGTTTATTGCCAATGCAGCCTGGATCTACAAATTGGAGTTTGCCTTATGCTCCTCTGCTCTGCTTCATTTCTATCTACAGTACTGACTACAGACCACCCACATCCAGACGTGCCCCCTGCCATTTTCAGCCACAGAGTTTCACCAGAGGTACCAACAGTATTTTTTTTTCCTTTGCATTAGTTTTGCTAGATCACATATCCACATTGCTGCTCTCAGTTCTGCTCTTGAAAATGCACTTTTGTGTTGTTATTCAAGACATGAGTCCTGCCAGGTGTGGTGGAAGATGTGAATGTCCTAGATGTGAGAAGGAAAAAAAAATGATGATAAGGGGATGTGAGAGCTGAGAGGTTTCTTTCCCAAGAAGTTAATGGGCCATCAAAGGCAGTGCTATTTTTGACTTGGTAAGCAGGAGAAACACCAAGCTTGGCTTACATGAGCTTGTGCTGCTGCTGATTAAATTAAACGGAGGGTGAGCAGGGACTAGTCTGACTGGAGAACACAGGAGGATGGTTGAGGAAGCTGGCTTGTCTGAAGGGGCCTGGTACACAAATGCAGAGATTTTGGGGGCTCTCCTGTTTTCTGGGATAGAAATCAGCCTGTAATGGGCATCCCAAGCAAGAGAAGTTCTTATAGGGAAAGTTTAGGTAAAATCTCCCTGGAAAGGATTTTGGGGAGTAATCAAAGAGGACACAAAGACAGTTATATCTCAGGGCTCATAAAACACAGGGAGGAGGTGAGATATGCCAAAAGGCCTTTTAAATGAACCAGATACTGATTTTTCCACTAATTGCTGCTGAACACAATACATGGAATTCCACACACCCTGTGTTTTGAGTGGTTTCCCATGACTGCCCACAACATATAAAGTTCATGGCATTCCTCTTTTTCTCTGCTGATACATGGAAGATGCAGCAGCATGTTTATTAATTACTTTTCTATGCTTCCGGTCCTTGGTTTGTTGCTGTTAGTGCTTGTCCACTACTCACAGGAGAGATTAAGAGATGCCAGTGGGCTTCTCTGGAAGGAACTGGTCAAATTGATGGTAGCCTCTTTCCCAAATTATCATCATCGTTGTTTTGTTTTGTTTTTTTTAATAGTGACATTTCGTTGAAAATGTGAGAGTGTTCCATCTGGTTCTGTGATAGGTTGAAAGCCAAAACCAGATATGGACTTTTCATTTGAGAAATACATTTTTAAGAATTTAGATATATTGCACAGAAAAAAAAAATAATTTCCAGAAAATGTGACAAGCTCTTTCTGCTAGACCTGGGTCAGTTACCACCTTTCTTATAGCAGCTTAGAGACTGTACCAGTGAAGTGATCAAGATGGAACTCTGAGTCCCATGTTTTGACCCATCTCTGTGTGCTTTGCAAAGTCTTGCACTTCTCTGGAGCGGGTGGATTGACCTGCTTCCAACAGGCAGCCAGGTATTCTTAAACGATACATAAAATGTAAGTGAGGTATAGCCAACTTACCTCCTGGCTTTGTGTATTTACAGAGAAGATTTAATTACAAATGTCTGTGTGTGCCTTTTTTAACTAGTATTAGGTCTTTGTGCACAGTGGCAACTGTAGTTAATTATAAATGATTAGTGATTCTTAAATATGGTTTTACTTTTGTATTGTCTTGCCAATTCCCAGATGTTTTCAGAAATATTTCTTGTGTTCCAGCTAAAAAAGGATGGTTGCTTGGAACCTCCTGAAATGAAAATGTATTTCAAAAAATAATCGGAAAACATTTCAGCAACAGATGTTCGTTTTCATTTGAACTCCTTATCAGTTCAAAACACAGGAGCCCAAGGCTCCCAGCAAGCCCTGCTCCACTTCTTTCCCACTGACCATGAGCAGTGCAACCTATTGAAACAAGGAGTTTAAACCAGCAAAAAGAAAAAAAAGCTATCAAAAGAAAGTGCAAGGTGTCCTAATGGTCCCTACTGTTATCTGAAATGAAGAAGAAATATTATCTCCATCTCCCTTGTGGACAGATGTGTTTTATAACTGATGATAATCTTCAACTCAAACTAATCTGCATTATTCTCCAGAGAGGGGAAGAAAATTATAGAATTTTTCCAAAAAGTTTACACATTGCCAGAGTTTGATGTATTACGGTCACAGTGGCATGGACAGGCTGTTTGTTCTGGCGATGAAGTGCCATGATTTGTCATGACAAGCTGGTATTTCCTTTCCCAATACCTGCAGAAAAAGTGAGCAAGTAGCTTTGAGTTGAAGCAAAATAAACCATGGAAGGAACAAATAACTGTTTTTTGTTTTGTTTTGTTTTGTTTTGTTTTTCCTTTGAATGGAATGTCTTTCAATAAATTTCAACATCTGGTGCAAATGAATCTAAAATTCTTTGTCAGGGGGAAGAAGTGTTTTTCTTTGGGTCCCATTTGGTATTTTGATAGATATGAATTGCGAGGCTTTCCTATGGGATGAGTTTTCTGAAGTTGGATGTGCTCTCATTTCTAGTCTTGTTCCTTTAGCACCTGCAGTGACTAAAAGATGGTGGAATACAGCATATTTCCTTTTGTTGTTGTTGTTGTGAATCCGTTTGTGCAGAACTAGGTCATTTAATTTAATGGGTCTCTTTAAACCCCCTTCACCTTCAACAGCAGCACAAATATGCAGCTTGTCTTTTCAATACAGAAGAGGGGTCTCAAGAGCAGTCCAGTGTCAGAATAAGGCTGACCTCGGCCTGCCAGACATGGCATCTCTCAGAATTGTGGTGTTCTTCTTCTAGGGTTGCTGTAAAAGACTCCTGCTCTTTTCTCCCCACATATGCCTGGTCAGCTCTACCAAATCCTCTCACAATTTCTCCCTTGCTAGAACTCAGAACAAACACTCATTCTTTTTTTAAGCCTGCTGATTTAATGCTAAAAATACCAGTAGTTCTGGTCACTGTATAAAGATTGCTGAACTGTCCCCCTTCAATTTGGACAAAGAAGCCATGAAAATGCACTCCTGGGCAGTTTTTACGAATATACCTCAGCATCTGATGTTCTTTCCTTGTCTTTCTGTGGAGGGTACCATAGGATTTCATAGCCAGACCCCTCCTTTTCCTCCTCCTCCTCTCAATGCCATGCCTTCATACAAGATGATGTAACCAGGGCAGATGTAACCAGTTCCTCTGTTTTCCCTAGCTGGAGGCCAGACAGCTAGTGTATGTTGCCTGTGTAGCTTGTACACAGCTCAAGCTGGGAAACACGAGCACCATCTATCAGCACAAAACTAGCAACCTTCTTGCAGATTTCCCAAGCAACCCTATTAGGGCTTCCTGGCTCAGCTCTCCTGCCAAAGCGAGTGGCACTCTGCTCCCCAGATGCCCTGACCCCGGCCGTTTGCTCAGCTGTGTGCAGCTTTACTGGGGAGGGGTAGGGTTATCTGCTCCCACTGCGTGCCTGCGCCCACATGGTGGGATGCAGAGATGGACAGCCCCTGCCCTCCTCTTCTGGAGCAGGCAGCACATGCTTGTATCTGCAGCATCTCCTCCAGTGCTCAGCTCACCTGCTTAGGACTGCCTGAGCAGGGAACAGAAACATATGGACTCTGTTGCAATTCACTGCAAAAATATCTAATTAGGTACTTAGTATTTTTGGAGGCTGACACATACCTTGTAAGTGCTGATTTTTAAATAGCTTACCAAGTAGACTATGTGTCCACCAAGGAGATTTCAAAGGGATTTTTGCCCTCTTGCATAATATCTTCTTCCACCTTATAGAAAATGGATTTTCTAATGTGCTGCTATAAAATGTGAGGGCTTGTTGATTTTGTTGTGTTATTCATCGTTGTGGAAATCTTGGCTGAAGCAGCATTTTTCCAGCTAATAAGATGGAAATTCTGCCCACCTAAAAGAACTAATGAAGCACCCAGAGAAGGACTCATGTGAAGACAGAAGAAACAACTGTGGAGGCAGAAAACCCTCTGAGTGGCATTTTTCCAATAAGCTCGTCCATTTTGTGTAAGCTTTTCAAAGCACTGATGGGGATTTCAGCTTGGGACTCAGGAGACAAGGAAATGAGGAAAAGCAAGAAGAAAAGTCAGCCTCAGGGAGGAAGAGGAAAAAGCTCTCCCTGATGGAGCAGATGAAGCTCCCCACCCCACGTGGTGCAGAGTACTGTGACAGGGGCCTATGTACACAGCACATCTGGAAAGACTGCACTGGAAACGAGATTCCCAAGAGAAATTCCACCCAGTGCTCAGAGCAGTGACCAAAGCAGTTATCACATGCTTTCAGCTGACGTTTTTCAAGGCACAGAGAGACGCTGGTGTGTTTGCTGGTGGTTGGTACTTACTACCACCGCAGCTCATAAGCCCTGTGCAATAATGACCTGCTCCTCTGAGGAACCACCTGCAGGCTCTGGAAGGAATGCAGGGAAAAAATGGATGGACCTTCCTCTCAAAGTTTATTCCCATAAGATGGTTCAGATCCTGGGAACAAAAGTCTTGCTAGTCTTGATATTGCCTAACAGTTGTGGTAAGGGTTTTGACCTCTCCCTACTTGCTTTTCTTTTCCAAAAAGTGAGATTATAAATGTGTCACATGCAGAAAAAGTCCTTGCAAGACACAGCAGTGCTGCCATATAAACTTAGAGCAGTTATTTGGAGGGAACAATTTCTTTGTCCCCCTGCTCATGTAATAAGGAGCTGGCAGTGACCTCTGCCTTCTCCTGTGGGGAGCAGCAATATCAGTGATGTTGGGAGAGTGTGAAGCAGTGCCATAATCTGACTCAGTGAAGCTCAGCAATGCATCCAATTTGTGTTGCATTCACCAGCTTGGGAACAGTGCACCAGGGACATGCACGGATCATCCTGTATGGATCCTGTGTGGACATATGGTCACAAAGCCTGTTTTCAGGGTGGACAGTGCATTTTCTGAACAGAGGGTGTGGAAGGCTGGCTGTGCCTGAAATGGGAGATGTGTCAGCTGGCAGGCTAAGGACATGGCTAGTTTTCTATTCAGATGCAGATGCAAGTTGATGGTGAGGGCTCCAACATGTATATAAAGTGCAAATTAAATTGAGATGGGAATAAGCAAAACCATTTCTAAATGAATAAGTGAATGAAGACCATACTTTATTTGAAACAGTACTAAAGCTAGGTGGCTAATGACTCATGTTTCTTGGGGTGAGCAGTGCTGGGGAGGGAGGTGCCATCCTCTTTATAACTGTTAATGCTTTTAACATGTAAAACAAGTTCTTTTCAAACCACACTAGCGCTTCTAATACTTCTCCTACTAAAGCAAATTGTTTGTGTCAAGTAGGTTTTCTGATGAGTTCTGGTCAAAAGCTACTAAGAGACCCACCAGGAGCCCTGGGCAGGTAGTAAGAGCCAAGTAGAGACCAGCAGGGGTGGAACAGCTGCCAAACACTCGGGATGGGGGAAAAGCAGCCAACCAGGGAAACATTCAGACAGGGCTGTTCCCACCTATTTTTTCCAAGTAGGTTTTTGGTTCTTCCCTCCTTGAGCTAAGTACTAGTCTGCTAAAGGACATCAGGCACACCTTTCTGAGACTTGGGTGTAAGGTACTGCCAAGGGAAAAGCTTTGCCCAGACTTTCAGGGGAGCTGCTGGTAGTGGCTCCTGCAACGTTGGATTGTAAATCCAGCACAGGGGCCAGTGACTCACGTGCAGGCTGGCCTTTCCTGCTCGCCATGCTGAAACCTCGGGCAGTTCAGCACACAGAGTGACTCACAGGCAACGCTCAGCTTCCTGCCAGGCAGCGATCCTTACCTTGCCTCCTGACGCCTGTCATTTATTCAGACTTTCCACAGAGGCTCCTCTAAAGGCTCTGTCTAGTATTTTAACTTTTGCTCCAAAGAAATATATAAATGAGCAGTGTAGCTAAATCAATCTGACACTCACAAGTGCTTAACAAAGTGACATCTACCTGAAATCAAAGCAGTTCTGAATGGTTAATCGATGGTAAGCGAATCTGCATTAAAATGGGTGAGAACGCTGTGCTGCTGTGCTCCAGTTTCAACAGAGACTTAAGATTTCACGCAGCAAGAGAGAGAGACTATACAACAGTGGGAGAACAGAGGCAGCTGTTGACAACTCCAGATAGTCAGCACCAAGACCTGTCCCTGTCTTCCATGCTCTATATTTACCCCTTTTGGGCCAAATGTCATTCAGCAAGTTTTCTTCTGATCGTAAGGCAGCACAACACCTCTAGCCAAAACCAGCCTCTCTAGGTTGTAACCATGAATCATTTACTGTCTCTGTATTTCAAACCAAAAAGGATTTGTGGGAAATATTTCTCCCAGAACCTGAAATAATGTATAGATGTGCCGTTATGGACACAGCCTTTGGGTGACCTGTAAACCTTTCATACAGTGTCTGCCAGCACAGAGCAGCTCATGATGTAAAAGGGCTCAACATCCAGCCTAGGGCTTTGCCCTTGACCCTGGAGCAGTCAACCCGGGATGACACTCAGCAACTGGAAAATCCCATCCCGTCCCATCCCATCCCATCCCAGTCCTTCTTTGCAAGTAGAGGAGGCTTGGAGCAAGATAAAGAGGAGGCTTGGAACAAGATAATGCAAATGGAAAGTCTGGCCCTGTGACTTGCTTATTCTCTGACCCATGAGCAAAGTGGGGGTTGCAGTTTCAAGGCAATTCGTGCACTGTGGATGCTCAAATCCTTGTATTGTGATGAGAGCTGAGGTCCCAGAGCTCTTAGGTGCCCTGAAAAATTTCAGCCTGTGTTTAACACTGTCATGGACCTCCAGAACTGTGCATCTGCTGAAGCAGTACAGACCCCACTGACACAGCACTCTTCCTCAGCTCATAGATATATTACTGCAGAACTCGAGCCAACTGCATTTCATCTGAGCCCACACGGGATCATGTGAGTTAATGTATGGAAACCACAGCAGGGTAAGAGTCTCTCCAGAGATGTATCTGGATGCTTTATGATAACCAGGAAATCTCCAGCAGTTTCTGAGATCAATTCTCCCAATAACCTTCAAAGAGCCTCTCATTTATTTGCTTTAACCTTGTTCATCCTGAGAGCCAAGGTCATGCAGGGAAAGGCTTGCACAGAGCAACTGCACGAAACAAATTAAAAAAAAAAAAAAAAGAAGAAGAAGGCAAGCGGGATGACTCTCTTGAGCTGTTATTAACATTTCCAGCAATAGACCTTCAAGCACTCTCTATATATAGCAATTAGTTAAAGTTTATAGTTAACTGACATGACTCCAAACTGCATCAGACAATCAAGCCTTCAGGTAAGAGTGCAGCAGCTACAAGAATGGCACAGATGCTTTTGAACAGAAATACTTGACTCTTTCTGTAAATTATTGCCTCCTTTTCTCATCAGCCTCCCAGCTGACTCAGAGTGTTGCTGCAGTGATATTAGCTAAACCTGAACGTATTTATTTCACAAACACCACGTAGCCAGCAGCAGAACAGGTAGAGGTCTCCAGTGACATCATGAAGGGGTTTTGATTCAGTGGCAGGGCTCGTTATTTGTGGCTCTCCTCAAAACGTTTGTTGATAAACAAGCAAAATAACTGAAGTCATTCTGTTTATTTTCTTTGCTATTTGCTAACAATTAGAGATTAATAAGTAATTGTCATCTTTAATGAGACCATGAGTGACACTGGTAGTGAGCTTTTGATGGCAGATTGTGAAGGGAAAACCTTACACGTGTGCTGGGTGAGTTGTGCTACCACAAACCTAAGAAATGAGGAGACCTGAAGGTTTGTAATTTACACGCCGTGAAGACATGGGCCTGAGAAGTGCTTAGTAGATCCTGCCCCATCTGGCCATCGATACACTGCATAGCCAAGTCTAACCAGGGAACCTCAGTACTAGCAGTGATGGGATTTGCTTCCCTCTCTTAGTGCCACAGGTACATCTTTCTGGTTTGAAGGGAAACGCCTTGGGAGAAGTGTCTGCACAGCTGTCTTTGGTGGCAGAAACACTTCTGCAAGTTTGAATAAAGGGCCTGTGCTTAAAGGAGCAGACTGTTTTAATTGCACTTTTGGACATCTGAACACAATTAAGAGTCACCAGTTGTGCCCCCAGAGGAACCTGTGTCCAGCTGCATGCATGTTGCCATGCCGGGCAAAGAGGACCAGGTCTGCAGGGGCTAAGCTATGGCTAGCACAATCCTCAGCAGGGCAAGGAATCACCGTAAGTTATTCATTACCCTGCCCATTCAAGCTGGACAAAAAAATATGTTATTTTACTGATGAATCTGAACCTCTAAACTGAGCTCACTGTAAGTGAATGTCACCAACTTATGGTAAGTTAAAACAATGGTACTAGAGTGGGAAGGGGTTTATGCAGAAGGAAAGACTGTGGGGTGACTAGGATAGCTTAAATGCTCTTCAGTTCTACTTGCAAGACAGAAATTTTGAAGGAAAACCCTGCAACATTGAAAATCTAGTTTTGAAAACATAAACACTTCAAAAAAATTAGAATTCTAGGGTTTATGCAGGATGGGATCTCTGGTCCCACTTCTCACTTAAAGCATAGCCAGCTTCAAAAGTAGCTCAGGAAAGAAGGGCATCTTGAATCCCACCACAATCGGATCAAGACCATGCGACTTTGTATAGAAGGGAGCCTTTTATGTGAAAGCAGTAAAACTGCATATTCCCATCAACCATGGGCACTTCAACTATTCCCACTAACTTAAGCAGGGGACTGGCTAGCTGGGAGATGTTTTCAGGATAAAGTTTTGTATTTGCCTGGTTGCTTTTTTCTCTTCACAGAGTAAATGACAGGGAACAGGTTGAGCATAGGAGACAGGGGCATTCTTACCTTTAGAAAAGGGAAAAGTGATACAATTCTTTTTCCTCTTCTTCCCATCTGCTGAGTGGATCTTGGTCAAGAATTAAACATATTTTGGAAGCTGAGATCTTTAATATGTTCCCCACTTCAGATTAGAGGGGAGGCAGCCTTGGCTGAGAGGATCAGAAGAAAAAAAATTGCAGTTATCGCTTTTCAGGGAGCTGATGTATTACCTTTGCAAATAGGCTATTTGAAAGCTAGTTGCCATTGATTTCATCAGGAGGGGTATAATATGTGTAGACCCTGCTTGGTGGTCAGAGGGGTTGAGGGCAGATGTAACTTTAACCCAGTTACTTGGCTTCCTCCTTTGGGAGAAAAGTGTTCCTGATATTGCAGGCTGGGCTTTTATCAATGCTATGATGAGAAAAAAAAATGAAAAAACTTTAAAGCAGAGCTGTCCCACTGATGGAAGGGATGACAGGCCATGTGCTGCATGCACTGGATGACATATCCCATCCTTGTGTTTAATGGACAGCACTGGTGAGCTGGAGCTCCAGGTCTTGCTCATTATTATTTAATTTTCCTTTTTACAGAAGGGAAAGGGAAATACTTCCCGCACTGGCTCCCCACCATCAGCCAGCTCTGACCTATCGTGCTCTGCAGCAGGCATGCCGACATTGGAGGAGTCCTGCTGTTCACTTCCTCTCTCCTCTGCCTGTGCGTGGGCTCCCAAGAGCAGGGGGGATGCAGCGGCTGCCCAGCTAACCCAGTGCTGCGGTGACAATGTGACCCCACACTGCAGGCAGCAAAGGTGCTCTGGGGGCAATACCTTTAGCCTGTGGGTTGAATCCTGTATAGTTTGAAACATGCTTGGCTAGCCTGCTTTGATTTGCATGGCCCAATGAGCTGAGACACAGGCACCTTTGCCCAAGGGGTGTTCCTGGTGGGCAGGTGGCTCACAGCAGCTGCTGGAGGTATGCTAGGAGATGCTCGGGCCTTCCTCTCTGGAAACATTTGCAGCATTTGCTGCCTCCCCTGCTGCCGTGTTTTCACACCGTGCCACTGCACAGCGGCACTGAGAGTGTCAGGACTGAAGCCATTCATCCAGTGAACCTCTAGGTTTCCCGTCTTCACCCTTGCTGCAATCAGTCCTGTAGCTGCATCCACATATGAGATGGACTAAGGCTGAATCACTGGGGCAGGTGCTGCTGTTTGAGACCCTAGCTAGGCCCTTTGCAGTTCCCCATAACACACACTCATTTTCTGTATGTGCAGGAATGCATTTGCAGCAAATAACCGTGTTTACTTGTTCATATATCCCCAGTGAATTTCAGTACATTCCCTAGATTTGCTCACACCTACCCTGCCAGGATGTTGATGACCATTTATAACCAAGCAAAAAAGCTCAATTGTAGAAGAGATAATAGTGTTCCACCAACCCCCAAATCTGCACCTGAATAAATTTCCTGAATATGACTGCCAGACACCACAAAAGTGTTCAGATGCTGGGCAGAGAAGTAAATTCATCACATAAATAGCTCAAAAAATATTGTTCAGCTCTAATATAAATCCTAAATTATTGATATTTCTACTGCCTTCCAAAGAGTTCATATCCTCTGGTTTTGCACACAAGAAATCTTCTGCAAGTGATTTCTACCTTAGGCTACACTCAGCTGAAGTGTAGCTTTCTTTTCTTTTCAAGCTTTAATCAGCAATGAGTGGAACCAATCCATTTTGTGCAGACTTCTGGTAACATAATTAGTTAACTGAGGTCCTTTGTCTCCTTAAATTCAAATATGTTACACTTCCCTTCCCAAACCCTTAAATGGATACAAAATTAAGTTATCTTTGGGGATTGTTCTGGTGTTGGCATGCTGTTTGTTCAGAAAGCTTATCAGCAGCACCAGGACAATCTGCCACTTAAAATGCAACAGCTGGGGATATTTTATTTTCTCATGCTTGGTCTGAAAGCAGAGGTGTTCTTAATTAATTTTTAAAATGCTCTTTTAAAAGGCTCTAAAGTAATTAAAAGAATGACAGGAGATGTGGTATATTACCAGTGCCAAATATGATTCAGACAAACTGTCACTAGAAAATGTCTTTGACAATTCAAAGTCCTCCAAAATCTATTATTAAAGCTGTTTGGGCTTTTTCATTTTTTTTCTCCTGTCAGCCACAGTGCTAAACATAATCTCACATCTAGCAAAATACAGATTACTGCAGAGGGCTCTACTGTGTTTTAATCTCTTCATTGGCACTGGGAACTTGTGGACTACATGGGTTGTAGCCTGTGTCAGCCAGCACCAAGCAGCGTGATTGCTGGGCAATTGATTTCTTCTAGCATGGCTGGCTTAAAGAAGCATAAGAATCCTGCCCCTCATCTCTCCTATTTCTGCTTCCATTCTGCAGAGCAATACAGTAATATAGCTTTCCAGCCAGAACAGCATGTCATTGCTCTCATCTTTCCCATCAGCCCCACCAGTCCAGGTGATTGGGTCTTAATTGCAACTGTCCTCTCTCTGGGCCACCTCTATCCCCAGACCTCTATCCCATCACCTTCCTATCTCCAGGCCAGGTGTCACTGCAGTTTTTAAGTAGCACAGTCTTCTTCTAATAGACTAGATGTTCTCTATCCATCCGTGTCCTTTCCCCTCCACAAATCCTGCCACACTTCTCTCACTCAGCTGAGATTTCCACATATCCCCAGGTCCCCATCAAAAAGGCTGTAGTCTCTAAGCACACCTCCCCAGCTAAGCTCATACAGGGGCGGAGAAGGAATGTGATCATGGCCTGGCCCAAGCTACAACCAACCTATGCTAGGGTCTGCCAGACTCTGCCTTTTGCAAGCTAGAGGACCACTGTGAGCTGGCACACAGGTGGGATAGAGCATAGCTTTGTACAAAATCCTCCTGCTTTGGTTTGGCTAGATGGTGCGAAAGATGGAGCCAGTCTTGGTAACAATGGTTCTTTTTAAAAATATAGTGCAAAAATAGCACCTTAACTGTAAATACTGCATTCTCCCAATTTTAGATTTTGGTGGCTGAACCCTGCAGTAATTTGGTTATTTTCGTGCAGCTTTATTACTTTGACAGCACCTCCAGGAGCCAGTGCCACCTGTGGCACTGTGTGTCACCAGCTTGCTGAGCACATGAGGCATGGCCAGCCCATGGAAAGGCTGTACTGGTGGGCTTTGTGTCTCACATGCTGGTCTCTCTTAGGGAGCTTAATCCCCCTTTATCACCTCAGTGTGGCATAGATGTGTGGTCACCTTTAGCACAGAGAAAGCAGGTGTCTTCGTGGAGCATTGGAAGTTGCTGCTGCTGAGCCAGCTGTGCTCCCTGTTTGCACATGGGGATTTATCCCGTGAGGTTGTCCCACATGGAAGGGTAAGGAATGAGCCGATGAGATAGAGATAGCTTTGCCCTAAGAATGGATAAAACCTTGAAAGGGAAAGCACAGAGGCGGAGAAGAGGGTTTGAGTTGCATGCAGCAGGCCAGGTGGCCACAGGATGTGAAAATCCTCCCACTGCTCAGATTTGCCTGGCAACTCTTCTTGGCTGCCAGCATTGCTGGTGTATTGCCATACAGATGCAGCCTCCATCTGACAGGGAACAGAGGAGGAGGGGGCTGTAGGAATGCATCCCCACTCCTGAGAGATCTGTGCCTGGTGCCTTGCAAAGAGGCCGCGGTGAAGGTGTTGACTCAATGGTAGCACCCAGCTGCTCAGGGCCCTGTGATGTTGTCTGCCACCTTGTAAGTGATGGCTCTTTTACAACCCTGCAGTGCTCAGAAGCAAGTGCTAATTAGGAGCCCAGCTTTATGTACCGGCAGTGTCCTTCACCATAGCGAACAGAGGGATATGGCAGAGTGTCATCTGCCTAGCTCTCTAAACACAAACAGTGAAAACTACTAGCCCTGGAAAAGTGTCAGTGGAAATAAACTGTGGAAGCCTTGCTTTATCTCTGGTTACAGCAGGGTTAAAATCTATTTTTTTTGGCCTACTTGCCAAAAAATCTTTATTTAGCTCTTCTGAGAAGAGAGTCAAATAGGGTCCTATATTCCAACCCAATGGCACAAATTCCCCAGTTTTTATGCCTTGTGAATAACAGGCTGTGTTATTAACTAGTACAGGGTGCTCTCAGAGTCTGAACTGATCTCTTCATGCAAGATGAGAAAAAGTCCTGAATCAGAGACTGAAGCAAATCTCTTCAGCAGCAATGGTGACAGAAAAGGGTGCTGACACTAGTCCCTGAGGTTGGTATTCAATGACAGCTGTGGGGTAGGTCTAAGAAAAAAAAAAAAAAAAAAAGGAGAGGCGGCTGCTGGGAAGGGGAGGAGAAGATCTGGAGATGTATGGTGGGGTCTGGGCTGGAAGGAAGCCTGGCTCCTAGGGCCAAGGAAGTGCGAAGGAGAAAGAAAAAAGGGTTGAAAGCGACCCCAGGCCAAACAGTGCAGTTCATAACCAACAGGAGATCACAGAAAGGATCAATGTAAGTGGCTTTGTGTAGGATAAAAGTTTTGATGGGGTGTGTGTGAGGAGATTTGTACCCAGCATCTCTGCTTGTTCCTCTCTTCCCTGTTCAGTCATGGTTCATTGGAGCTAACAGTGCTTCCACCACAGCCCCAGGCTCTCTCAGCATCTCTTCTTCTCTCCCTTCCCCTGGTCCGCTTTGCCCAGAGAGCTTTTCCTTCAGCTTGCAATACGTCAAATTTTGCTCCTTGCTCTGCGATGAAGTGGCAGCAAGGCCCAGTGAAATCCATTCAGGCATGGTGGGTATCTTTTCTGACTGCACAGCATTTCCCAACAGATGCAGCATTTGCAAGAGGCAAGCTGAGGAGGTATTTCCAATCAACAAAGAAGAGAGATGAACATCAGTGTCAAGGCCTGGGCTGCCTGGCAGCCTCCACACAGAGGGAAATGCAGGGGTCTTTCCATCCTGGGCATTTCTGTGTCCCATGTGATGATAGTTCCAAAGGTCCTAGCTACATGGACACCCAGTGCTGGCAGGAAGGGACCTCCGTTGGTCTCCAATCCAATGTCTCTCTTACAACAGGAATACCAGAAAGGTATAAACCTGCTGGTGATTTTGCTCTCCAGTCTCCATGAATGGTGCAATAAATAATGAAGCATGACACCTTGCTGGAGCTCCATGCTGCGTGGACTACGGTTGCTTCCCTAGGAGGAAGGTTTGAGAAGCAGTACAGACCAGCATTTATGATTTCGCCTGGGAAAATGGCAGGAGCAAAGAAAGATGTTTGGAGTCAGGCACTTTCTCTTCAGCTTCTGTGCATCATTATGCACACACATAATATTCAAGGCAAAATTGCTGTGTGTTTAAAGACAGCACCAAGCCTCTCTTTCCAAAGTGAAACTCTTTCATCCCTTCAAAGGACTGATTTCTTTGACCCAGCAGGGAGGAATCTGACGTCTCACCAGGAGGCCATAGTTTGGAAAATATGCCTGCAAGAGGCCTCCTCGCACACCCAATCTGTCCTGAAGGCCTTCACCCACATAGCATTTTGGACTGAAGACAAAATTTGTGGCCTACATATCACAACTGAGTCAACAGAGGGGAGCAAAGGAGACACATCTCAGCAACGCCCCTCAGAGCAGCCTGATCCACCCTCCAAAACAGTCTCCATGACAGAAAGGGGATGGGAACATCGAACATCAATTTATTTCTCAGCAGTTTAGCAGCAGATGCTCCGAGACATGGATCATCTTCAGACACAAAGTATCCTTCCAGTCATGTTTGAATCACCTCCCCCAAGTTCCTGAAACAAGCTAAAAAGCTTAAAAAAAACATGCTTAACTCTTATTCAGCAGAGGTAGCTTCAGATCAGAGACAAGTCCCCATGCACTGGGTGAAGGCTCTCCTTTGAGTGTACTGTAGACTGCAGACATGTTGTCAGGGAAGCTTTGAATCTTGGCTGCATCCTTCTGTCACAAGAATAAGTCAGGCTGAAAAGTTAAGTCTTGACATCTGCTTGGAGACAATAATGATCCCCTGTGGCCAAGCCAAAGCCACACACAAGGGGCTTCTTTTATAGGGAAAAAAAAAAAAAAAAGGCAATAAAAGCAAAAAAAGAAGGATGTTGAGAGAATCAGCCAGGAATTGGAAAAGCTGATCTGCAAAGAGGCTGAGAAAATCTGGCCCAGGAAGGAGGTGAGGGAAGCAAAATATGACATGGTCATGAAGAGCCCCACGAGCTGTGGGACTCACTTGTGGAAGGAAATCGTAAGGCAGAGATGCTGGCAGTTCCCAAGAGGGAGGGAGTTTTTATAAAGACATAAGAGTTAGGGTTCAGATAACTGGAGTTTTCAAAGGGGTATCAGGCTTCTTTCATCCAGAAGATAGTCCAAACTCACTTCCTATTTTGTAGGAAACTGTCAGTTTAAGCTTTGGCTTGCTTTATATTCCTGACTGGAACAGCAAGCAAATGCAATTCCCAGAGTATTCATTCAAAAGGTAGTTTTGAAATACGAATTTTGTAGTGAATTTATTTTGCCTTTTATTTTAAGGTTTTCCTTCTCAGGGAAACACAATGTTCCTGAGTACTACCAAAAGAACAACCTAAGAAGCTCTGACAAACTTTTTAAATTCAGAATTGCTGAATACAGCTTCTATATCATACAGATCTGAAGCAGCTATTGTAAGTGAAAGAGTCTCTGCTTATATTACAAGCAAGGCTTAGCAAACTATACTACAGCCAAGAGACATCTGGATATAGAAATGGTCACCTTTATCTCACAATGCATTTCTGTCAAAATAGCACTGAGTAATTTTGCTAAATAGTAAAAGCTTTTGAATTTAGTGATCTAATCTTAAGGAAGCTTATCCAAGCTCCCTGTCCAGGTGATTTGCAGCAATAAGTCCTGTCATAATGATTTGGCATCTGTAGACAGCCTTACAACACGGCAAATTTAGCAATAGTGAGTTTGCAAAGTCTTTCTGTGCATTTCAGCTTTTTCTAAGAAATTGGCCCATTTGTGTTTCTCCATCTTCATGTAGCAGGAGATAGAAAAATTCACTGCAATTTTTCTCTCCTTTCATCTGTCCAGGGAACCAGACCTCCAAGCAGATAACCTACAGCCCTAAGCCAGTTTGTAGCACTTTGCAAAGCCATTGCACAAAGAAACAGGATAAGAGAATTGAGGAGTGAAAAGTTTGCCATGTGTTTGAAAATGAGCTTGTGAAAGGGTCTAAAAATACAGCAAGAGCAACTCTATACACTGCTTTAATTAGCAAAGGGTTTCTCTCACTATAATAATTTGTAAACCTATGTCACATCAAAGAAAGGAAAGAAATAATAAAAGGCCCCTCTGAGCTAGCTTGCTCTCTGATACTGAAACCAGACTATAAGTAAGAGTTATGACTCCTGTTTTTTTCATTTAAAGTGTCACATTTACACTTTTTTTCCATTTGCAATACACTGTAACCGCTCGTGGTGCTTTGTGATAACATGTTATGACTATTAATAGCCATCGAACACAATAAATCCCTATTACCTGCAGTTACAGGGAAACAGAATAACTTTCTCATGTAATGGGTTCACTGAGAAAAATACATAGCACACATTTCTGAGAGTATTTAAGAAAGGTTTGAGACAGCAGGAGGATTTTTTTTAAGGATTTAGCTTTATCTGGCAACCAAGCTGTAATATTAAATCCTCCTGAAATCTGCCATCAAAAATTTGGGGCTGGGTATTATTAGAAGCACTAGTCCTGGCAATTGTTGAGAGAGATACGGGAGTTTGACATCTTGCCCTGGTAAAGGGAAAGATACTAATACCCAGCTGGGCTGAGGAGCAGGAGAAGCTCTTCTGGTTAACACCATGTTGTATGCATTGTGATCTAAAGAGAAAGTAAGCTTGTCTCCGTGCGCTACCTCAAAAGCCTGCAGGCAGCCAAAACCTGCTTCTGTGCAGTTAAATTTAAGGATTTAAATTTCACTGTGTTACAAAGGCAAAAATCCAACATAAAGGTGCAGGGTTTTTTTCTCCTAGTTCTTAAATTAATTCTGAGTCAGACTGTTTCTTTGTGAAGGGCCACATTCATCTGAAAGCACCTCTGTAAAGTCAGTGGTGATCTATGGGACACCGAGTTGTGGGTTATGATTTGAGCTATTAATTCCTTGCTTTTTCCTACAATAGCACACACGCTGTCCAGTCCCCAGTGAGCCACAGGAAAAAACAGCTCAAAAGGCATTGGTTGAATCAACTTGCAGCTGTTTCAAAGAAAGGCTTGGAAGGGAAGGGACAAAGGAGAGGCAGCAACATTTCTTTTCACCTGCAAGCTGGACCAAGCAGCATTCTTGTTCTCTGCATAGTCACTGTACAGGGAAATTTTCCATTTGCTAAGGAGGCAGGTACATGGCAAGGTGACTAGACTCACATTTCCCAATGGGACAAGTCTTGGTGCAGTGCCCCATCTGCCCACAGGACTACCATGTGCCCTTCTGCCTGGGATGGCATCCCTGACCTGGTTGCCTCCTGCAGCACACAGCCTTGAGCTTATCTCTTCCTCCCAAAGCCATAATGCTTAGCACATCCAAAACACTACATCCACAACCATCTTCTGACCCTGATTTTCCTGTATGTCTGTGACCTGCTTGCAGTTGCCAGCTGCTGTGGCAAGGAACAAGTCAGGAGAAGCCCAGTGGGTCTGTTGGGCCACTGTCCCCATCCTTGCCTGATATTTCCCTCTCAGCATCTCTTTCTCCCCTTACCTCTCTGCAAATCCGCCTGTCACAAGGATGCAGGCCCCGATCTGCTCCTCCACCTGATGCTTCCTTCCGCTAGTCTTCTCCACAGCCCTTTTTCCCATTGAGCACTGTGGTTTCTCCTTGCTTAAAAATGCAGCTCAGAGAGCTGTCTCTGGGGGCTGGCAGCTAGCGGGCACAGCTGCTGGTGGGAGTGGGGCTTGCTTGTTTGCAGTGCTGTGCTTGCCTGTCAGCCTGAGCAAGACTGATGGGAGATGCAAAGCCCAGTAATCCCATGGTAGGTGAGATTAAAAATGTCTCTAGCAACATAACAGCAAGTGCCTTCTCTGTGTCACTTTACTGCAACAGCTCTTGAATGCTCTGTATGACTGTAAGGCATTCAGTCCATTATCTGCTATTAAAAAAAAAAAAAAAACAAAAAAAACAACAAAAAAAACAGACTGCATTGCTGTTATTTATTGCTTAAACAGTTTTCCAGCAGTCATATCTAGACTTGGCTCAACTCTTGCTCTGCTTGTCTAAGACCTTCCTTCTCAATAGTCGTTTCTCATCTCAATTATTTAATGTGCACCTTTTGCTTATAATACACATTATCCCAATTCTGGCATACGAGAAGAATGTTCTTCCTCACAGTCCTAACTAGCAGCCAGGGTTGGCTACTTCTAAACAAAGTGGACCTTCCTTTGTCTGCAAAAGTCTTAAAACAAAAGAGGAAGTTAAATACCTTGTGTTTAAAGGCTGGAAATTGTCCGTGTTGGATTCCCTGCCTCTCTGTGTCTGGCAAGGTGGATGTTTCTGACTACAGCTGAAAAAGGATTCCCAGGGGCCATTCCTTGTCGTTGCTTTGTCCCATGGGTTTGCACTGGAAGGGCTGCTGGATGGCAACATGTGTGGGCGATGTGTAAGGATTATCCATCTGTGGCTCCGGTGGGATGGGAACACCAGTGAGAAGGAGCTGGCATCTCCCGTCAGGGAAAGCTCTCTGATACAGCTGCCTGGAGCCACATTTGTCACCTTCTTCAATGCAGCTTCACAGAGAAGTGGCATTCATGGTAGTTTCTGTTAAAATGAACAAGGTCCTGTCCTCCCAGAACAAGCCAGGAAGTAGTTTAAACACAGCTTCCAATGGAAAATAAACTCATTGGGATGCTGGAATCTGAGACTTTATAAGGATGTGATGGCTCCAGCGACAACCAAGCTTGCAAATTTCCTCCATGGCCCAATAAAGGCAGGCTTAAAGGCCACAACAGCAGCTTTAACTGGGGTCATATCTGAAGCAATTGTGTTTGTACCTTGTCTCTTATAATCTTCAGTCTCTACGCTGAAGCTTGATTTTCTTTTTTTAATATGCCATTGACAAGTCAGCTAACACAATCCATGTGAGAGGGAGTATTTTAATACAGCAAGACCATTCTGACTGCCGTCACATCTTTTTAATAACTAGCTGCCCTGCTATTGCCACTCCAATTTCACAGCTCCTAGTTGCACTCTCTCTGGTTAATCACTGCCATTTTTAGCTTGCTGATGTTAATTGGTAATTTATCATGGCTGTACCCATATGATGGTTACTGATTTCATCTCACCACCAATGCTTCTACCTCACTGCCTCTCTGTGATCGACTGGTAAAACTAAAATCAATGAGAATTAAGTATGAAGTGGGTTTGAAATCAGAATCATTGCTGTAATTGATTCACTTTAATTGTGGTGTCTTGGCTTCCCAAAGGCAGTGCTTCCATTTGCTGTTGCCACCTTGAAGGACACACAAGGGTGTCCTGCCCCAGCTCTACAGCAGCTACACCTGAGAGACCAAAGTAGCACAGAGCTGCAGTCCCCAGGACCCACAGCTCAGGAGCAGGCAAGCAACTGCCTCGCAGCAGACCCACCCATGTCTATCACCAGCAGAGAATGCGAGAGGATGCCTGGAGAGAAGAAGAAGAGAGTAGGGAGCTGTGCTGCTCTCTCTGACTCTCCCCAGGGAAACCCAACCTGTCCACACCACAGTGCAGGTCTATCAGTGGCCATAAAGAATGTGCTTAGTCCCAGAAAACACCCATCTGTGGTCAGCATCCAGACTCTGCTACACCTGGAAACCAAAAGAGAAGTGACATGGCAGTGTGCTCGTAGCTGCAGCAGCTTGATCATGCAAGTGGAGTGAGGCTTTCTGGGGACAGCTAACATCTTTTATTAGCTTGAGTGACATTGCTGGGGAAAGGGCCCTACATCAGCCACTGATGAATACCTGTTACGCACTTGCAGGTGGCCTTGGAGGCACACTTGTTTGTCCCCAGCAAAATTAGAGCAGAAAGCAGCAGGATGTGGCCCTGCTGCACTTGGAGCATTAGCAGAGGCTGGTGCTGCCCCTTTGTGCAGCGATGCTGGGACCTGGAAGGGCAAGGCTGGGCTGGCCATGTGTCAGTGTGCCACCAAGGATGTACCTGGGCTGCACTGGCTCCAGACAGCTGTGACGTGGGTTGTGCAAGAGTGGATTTGCTGTAAGGCCTGACAATTGTTCTGAGTTAGGAGAAGGGATGCGCTACAGAGGCACAGAGCTGAACCTCTTGTGTTTGGGGGCTGCAAACTCACAGAGGGCCCTAGCAATTGAGGGAGTTAGGGGGAAGTGATATTCTGCACTGGAAGAATATTTTGTAAAAAATGCTTCAAGCCCCAGACCAAGCCTTTTGTGATCCTGCAGTTGTATCTGCATCTCTCACAGGGTGAGAGAGCTGTGGGGAACGTTCCATGCACCTTGGAGGTCCAAGAAGGACTTGAAGGCTTGTGGGGAGATGTAATACTCATTCTCTGCTCACCATCCTATTTTATTCTGCCAGCCAAGGCCCCTGGCCTGCTTGCTATCCCAGACGATTCCTGCATCTTCAGTGTGTGCAGCTCTGAGAGCACCATTCTTCCCTACACATTTTGTGTAGGTAGAAAATTGCTCATTGTTTGACAAGTCCAGGGGGCTTCTTGGATCATACCACTGCATGTGAGTTTTGCATTATGTCAAACATGCAATTGGGAAATGCATACAAAATTTAGGGGTGATTTGCAAGATGAATTTCCATGGGTTCAATTAGCTCCAAGGAAAGCCAAAGCAAAGCCAGTGGTGTAGAGCAAGAGGTGAATTACAGACCTTGCCTACAATGGGAGTAAAACAGATTCTTCTGGTTCTGATGGGTGGGCAACGCTCTCCTGCACTGACACTTCCAATTTTAAAACAGCACACCTAATTTACTGCAGCTGTGTACATTGCAGTCAGGGTCTGCAGCTCAGCAAAAGCACACTGAGACAGGCTGCCCAAACAGGTTCCCTGACTCCTAGGTGCTCTTTAAGGCAAGCACTTACCAGGAATAAAATTACAGGCTGGATGCTGAGAGTGAATCAGAGCTCAATTGCACTTCTGGGGTTTCAGGAGAGCAGCTGTTTCTTTGTCTGGCCCTGAAGGATTTTATGCTGTTAGATTTTGCTTGTCCTGCAACAGCCAAAATTAGTAATTACTATTATAATTTTATATATGTATTATTATTAAAAGTAATAATAATATCAAAATCTAAGTGATAACATTAACTTGTTACTAGTAGAATATTTTCTAGGCCAACAGGAAAGGAACTGGGAATTGTATTTACCATTGTAATATCCAGGATTAAAACATAATGGAGGATGGATGCAGCAATAAAGGCTGTCTGAGTTTCCAGCTCAGAGATGCAATTCAGTTAAATTACAATTTCAGGCCCTTGCCCTTCCTTGGGATCATCCACTGGGAGAACTAAAAAGTCAGCATCTTCACCCCCATACGCAGAAGAATAGCTCCAACAGATGGTGAGCATGCAGAAAAGAGAAAATGTCAGGGAGCCAGGGGAGGAGAGGGAGCAAGACCCAAGATGAGATGAGCTGGGAGGGGAGCCCACTGCTGCACTGGCTAGTTACAGGCAAGCCTTGCTATTGCAGCAGATTTATCTCCTGCTAGTGAAGGCATGCAGCTTCCCGCTGCCCCAAAAGCTGGGCTTTCTCAGGGACAAGTGGAGCTGGGGGCTTGTAGGAGCTTCCTCCACCCCATAGTCCTGCGTAGCCGTGAGCTGGTGGGCTCCACAATGGGAACCTCTTATGGAAGATGGTCAGATACTGCTGCAGGGATCTGCAGCTGGGCCCATTTCCCATTATTTTCTACAGCGTTTATAAGTTTAAGAAAAGGAGAAAATCACACGTGGTTTTATCTCAGCAGGCAATGTTTTTCACTCAATAGCATTTTCAAGAGAGCGGGAGAGACCGAGCAAGGACCTCAGCCAGTGAATCAGAAAATGAATATCTTCACCTCTGTATATCTTAAATTTTCATCTTAGTGTTTTGCTGTTAGCATTTTTCCATGTTGACAGCTATATTGCTGGAACACTTCTAGCAGATACCTGAGCACTTTGGAAAAACCCTCCTGGCCACATAGCTCTTAAAAAATGTCCAGCTTTTCTAACTAGTGGAGTGGTTCGTTAAAGTGAACGGAGAATTTCTCTAAAGAGCAGAGAAGAAAATAGTAATAATGGGGAAAAAGCCTTGGAATGTGCCAAGGTCAGGCCATAACAACCTGACCAAATCTGACCCTGGGTAAGACATGGAAATATCGGGTATTATAAAAATAATAGAGTTCAAATACCTGGGGCAAATCACTCTGCTACACCTCTCCTGTAATTCTCCCTAAGAATGGAAAAAATGTGTGAACCCGAGTTACCTGATACTTAATTTCAAAGCATGCTGAAATCCAGGGGAATCTCTAGGTGCCTTCTTAAATGGCCTGATATATTACTCTTGGTGAAAGAGTAATTAGAATACACAGGTAGCTACTCATCCATGCTTAGGGTAGGCTACTCCCAGAGCTCAGAGGCTTTCAGAGCAGAAATTGTTCAAATGCTCCTGGAGCCACTGGGAACACATACTGTACAGAAAGTCAATTAAACTGGGTTCCTAAATCCTTTGGCTCCCCTGGAGCAGCCCTAAACTTTAGTGATATTGAACTTTATAGTCACCCCCTCCAAGCACGGAAGCTTCAGTCTGTCAGGGCATTTTGTCCCACACAAGTGGCAGAGTCGCTCCACAATGCAGCATAAGGTGGTCATGCATGTGTTCACCTGCCTCAATATGATTTGCTCCTAGTGTATATAAAATGCACCCTGGCAGAGGACAATCTACTGAGATAGATTTCAGATGTGTTGCCCACAGAGCAAATACCTGCCCGTCACTATGATACGTAAGAAAGTGCTGCAGGTTTGAGCTCACCCAGACTTACTGACATTTGCACTGTTTCCTCCCTGTAATCCTCCCATAGCACTGAACACGCTGATGTTGATGGCTGTGCCGGACAGGCCAAGAGCAAATGCCTCATCCTTTGGTAGCAGGTTAATGATTTAACTGGGTTTGAATGAGCTAGAGCCCCAGATCCCTCACTTAAGCCATGTTGTAAAGAGCAGGGTGCTGACAAAGAGCTAACCTTGAGGAAAAGGAGAGAGGCAGAACTGGAGGCTGGCTCAGAAATTTCCACGGAGTAAGTTACTTCCTCTGGTTGAAGCATTGCCAGGGGTCACTGCTGTGATTATGGGGCTTGCTAAGAGGACCTGGGGTGGAAGCAGAAAGTGGGACTCCAGCAGAAGAACAGGAATGCTCTCCACAGGGCTCTAGGACTGCTTGATGCCTTGCCATAGCTCAGGAGGCTGGAGAGAGGTGCATGCTGAGCAGGGTGTCAACACCAAAAACACATAATTTCTCCTTGAACACTAGGGTATGGGACTGTCACTGAAGGGCGCACAAAGAGCAACATGACTTCTTTGGGTCCAGCACAATCTTCAAGACTGTGTGCCCTACTTCTGACACAATACTGTGGCATTGAGCCCCATCCATAGACCTTCTGCAGGCTCCCTGGCTCACGTGTAGCATCCCCACTTGATTTCTCCCCACCTGGGCTGGAGCAGGCAGTTTCACAGGAGTTTCAGGGTAAAACAAGTCCCATGTGATATGCAGTGATCTAGATCAGGCTGTGCATCAGTACCACGAGCCACTGCTAGCAATTTGCATCACTGAATGTGGCTGTGGCTGTCCAGAGCCTCACTGGAGCTGAATATGATCCCTTTGGTTAGGAGAAGCAGTGCTGGACCCTTGGCAGCAGCCGGAGGAGCCAAATGACCTATGGTTGCCTAGTAAACATTTCTGCACATCACAGCCTATTTGCACACATTGGGCATGACTGTTTCCAATGAGATGCCATCTGGAATAAGAACAGGCAACTTCAAGCATGTATTTGAGCATTCAGACAAGTTCAGAAAGCAGACAGGAATGTGAAGGTTAACATTCAGATATTTCCCAAGCTCATATACCTAGAAGCCAAATGTTCCAGCTAAACAGATTGTGCCCTATTAAAATAGTGCAGCAACAATAACTTAGCCCACAAGATGTCATCTGGCTCATCGTTACACAACAGTGTGTCCATTGGCTATGCAAACTTTCCTTGCATTCTTAATAAAAACATTTATGCCTTGCTACCTTCCTTGCTCACCCCAGCCACACTTTAAGGGAAAAGGGATTAACTTCATAGGAGGACAAACTGATTTCTACAAATTATAAAAAAAACTACTTTCTTTAAAAAAATATATATATATATGTATAAATATATATAGCTGGTATTTTGCTGTGCTTAAGGATTAGAACTACAGTGTAGTCAGAAAGAAAGAAAGAAAGAAAGAAAGAAAGAAAGAAAGAAAGAAAGAAAGAAAGAAAGAAAGAAAAGAAAGAAAGAAAGAAAAGAAAGAAAGAAAGAAAGAAAGAAAGAAAGAAAGAAAGAAAGAAAGAAAGAAAGAAAGAAAGAAAGAAAGAAAGAAAGAAAGAAAGAAAGAAAGAAAGAAAGAAAACTATGATCATATGACATTTATAAACCATGCTTATTCACTGAAATCTTCATTCTTGTGATAGGTCACACTGGAGATCAGTCAAATCATATCAAATGATGTAAACCTAGCATCTCTAGTCAGGTGAAAGGCTCACATTGCATAGCAACTGAAAGGAGTGCTCAAAAAGCTGAACAGAAAGTTACTGCAGAAGCCCCCAAGTACACAAGCTGTAAGATCAAATATCTGTTGAATAGCTGTAAAAGCTTCTGTGCTTCTGTGTGACCTGTGTTCAACACTGAGCATCTGAAATTTCAGACTGCAACACTATCCTGTCAGCTGCTACTTAACCGCAAACAGGTCATGCTTCCAAGAGTTTGTTTTTATATGTTCCTACTGTCCTACTGAGATGAGGACTAGGAGTGATACTGAACATCAGCTTCTGACAGCAAACCTTAAGGACAGCAATGTCCTTTGAGTGTCCCACCAGTGCAGGCTATCTGGGATAGAAGGTAAAGTGTCACTGAGTCCAGTTAGTGTTGGATAAGCAAATCATGATGAGTTAGGTTGGGTTTTGCTTAAATAAAGGGAAGATGATGATGTCATGAAAGTACTAGAACAGGACTGTAGAGACCCAGCTGCATTTTGCAGTTATGCACAGATACCCCTTGTGTTTGTTCTTTGCATTTTGGCTGCTTCCATCAGCTTCTCAGAGACACAATCCTTTTTTTCTTAGAGAGTGCTCTTGGCAAGGGCCTGGCTGCTGTTGTGCCCATTGTAAACTGTCCCTCCAACTCCCTATGCACGCTATATTTCTGTCTTCACCTCTCCTTGCCCTTTGCATTGAGACCCTGGAGTCTTTACATCTGGAGTGGTTTTTTGCCCTGGGGTGCTTCTGTGTTCATATAGCACCAAGAATAGTATGGTCCTCATCCATCTCTGGGTAATCCAAATAAATAACTATAATAATCCACCAGCTCTTTGAAAATAGATATGTGAGCTAAAGCCAAATCTATTAACCTGTTTCTCAGGTAGAGTGAAGCCATTTTAAGCTGCTATGGCAATGGAGAGGGCTTCATAATTACAGGAAATTACATTTATAGTTGCTTCAGGGAAATGTTCTTCAACCTTTTTACCTTGGGTTAATTGATGGACATTTAACTTAAGATACTGAAGACCATCACAAAGACAATAGATTCTCTTTCCTTGTATATTCACAGTTGCAAACTAAGCTGACATGTAGCTTTCTCAATCTGTGGACCTTTGGACATTTTTCAGTGCAAGTACATTTAAGCTTCCTGGGAATGGGCTTGTTCTTCTTTGGAGATCTGTCAGAATTGTCTGCTGCTTACAGGCAGCAAACCACCACTCTGGTGCAAAAGGAGAAGCAGTCTTGTTCAGAGAGAAAGGCTGAAGAACACAAGCTTTTCAAGGACACCTTGCGTAGAACAGGAATGTGGTCTTAGTGTATTCATCCAAATTTACAATGCACTTGTCATCATGGTACCTAAGCGTGACACAATGGGTTTAAAATAAGAGCAGGGGTCTGGGGCAGTCATTTAAACCTAATTAGGTTTTGAAGGCTCAGATGGGATGGGGGAGAGAGAGACATGCACAGAAATTTAGCAATGGCATTCAAAAATCAAAGGGTCACTTTTAAGTCATTCACAGCCAGATGTTTCCTCTCTTTTGCCAAAGCCGGAAGGTTTGCTTGCATTATCGAGTGCCAAGGGGTCCCCCCTCAAAAATGTCTGAGTCAGTAGAGCAGGCTGGTCCTGACTGAGCAGTGCCAGGAAGGGACAGACATGAACTGAGATGTATTCTTGTGACAACACACATGCGAACTTCCTTATCCCCTATGAGCTGGCAACCACAGATGTTGAAGCCCTGATTTTCTGGGGCTTACATCACAGCTACCTCTTAGAAGCCTGCAGAAAAGGCTCATGCTTCTGTGCACTGAGATGTGGCGTGGGTCTCTTGTGCTTGGCATTGCTCACCACTGCCTCTGGGTGCCCTGCATTTGGAGGGAGAGGGGCAGGCCCCGCTGTGGTCTCCTGGCTGTATGATGTCTCTTGGGAGGACAGGGTGAAG
>VXAA01007436.1:105883-119390 GCA_013399115.1 Anseranas semipalmata | reverse complement strand
TGGGGCGGGGGGGGGGCACCCTGTGATGGTACCTGCCTTTCCCACAGCACTTGGCCAGCCAAGTGCATCCACATCACTCATTTCCTCTGCACTGGCCTCAAGAATTTGCCATTGTGTAAAGCAAACCCTCAGCCCCAATCCCAAGATGCTAACAGAAACATTAGCCTTTTCTTCCCCTATTCAGTTAAAAAAGCCTCTCAACATTTGTATCCCCTGAAGGTTGCATGCACTAAATCCAGTCACCTCACACTCCTCTTCTCGATAATTGGAGCAGAAAAAGCTCTCTTTCTTTGTGAAGTATCATCTCCAGCCGCTGGCCGAGTTCTGTTGTCCTTTTCTGGATTCTCTCCAGCTTTTCAGCAGCCTTCGAAGGAGCACAGATCTGATCTGGGCACAGAAGCTGCTCAGCACCAGGCTCCTTGGCATGGCTCACTCTCTGCTGTTGCTCTCTGGCACAGCCAAAGGTTGCAACATCCCTCCTGACCACAGCATCCCAGTAAAGCCCCCTCACCCTTCCCTGTCCTGTGTCCCTCGCTAGTAGAGGGACCTTGCATTTGTGTGTGATAACACCATTGGGATTTTGGCCAGACTTCTTTTTTCCTTCAGAAGACCCCTGTGAGTCAAAGCTGAGCAGAGGACCAGAACCAGAGAAAATTGAACTGAGCATTTCTATGTGAAGATTTTAAGCAAGAAGCAGCTCCCCCTCCCTCAATTCCCCCACCTTTCTCCTTCCATGTAAATAAATTTGTATGTGATCCTTTGATTAATCTGAGTTTGATATGAATATAGCAATAGTTTATACTCTGTATTAGAACTAGCATATTCCATAATCCATATTCTGTTCCACTGTTTAAGCAGTATAACCACAACAAGACTTTCACATATCCTTGCTTTCAGGACAGTTGAAAGAATTTGGGTGGGAGGGGGGATTCATCTTCCAGAAGCAATGTTGAAGCATTGTCTTTTCCTTCCACTAAGTACTTCCATCACGTATTGAAGTGTTAGCATTTTCTGCGTGGTGGAAATTCATTGTATGACCAGCCCTAACTAAAATGCACTTCTTTGAATGGGATACGTGTACTTGTAAGTTAAATAAATGGGCCACCATCTTTATTGTGTACACTATTATATATTTATTATACATACCTGTATCTAATTATATGTAGTTCCTGGTAGTCTCCTGTTCATCTGAAAGTGTTACCAGCATTGATACTGACACTAACCAGCACTGAGTTATACCTGTCATGTAGGCAGGTCGTAATCCTCCTAGCACAGGCTTTGTGCTTTGTCCTCAACCCTCTGCCATGCCGGAGCCCTGCAGGTTACAGCACTGCCCTCTGCCCAGCCTGCAGGCACCCCACCCTCTTGAATTTCAGGGTGCAGGTTATTTGGGTCTGCTGGGCAGTGGCCAAGCAGCTTCCAGAAGCTTCCAGAAACTTCTGATGGCTTCTGGAAACTTCCAGCAGCTCCTGGGGGCTGGGGTGGAGGCTGGCTGCAAGAAGCCAAGGGATGTGGGAACCAGGCTTTTCCTGGTAAATTCACTTCATTTAGAGAGAATAAAGAGCAATGTTGAGAGAGGAGGAAAACATTATAGAGTTGAACCCCCCCTCCGAATAACAAAAAACATAATGTGTGCTTTGGTTGCCGAGTCATGAGCACCTCCATCTTTCCAAACCAACGCGGCTGAATGCAAAGCCTTTGAGTGCCATCTGTGTTTTTTTTTTTTTTTTGTGGTAGCAATAGATAATGCAGTAGTATTAATAAAAACTCTTGGTGAGAGCAGAGGTTTCTCAACTGTTAATGAACTTTTCCACAGTGGTCTCTTCAGTTCAAATATGGAGATGGAACTTGCTCTGCTTTCTGCCTCCCATTCAGCCTCCTTGGCTTTCCTAACATAAAGGGATTTATGTCCCCAGCTCTGGCAGGAGTGTCCCCATGGGCTTCCTGCAGGGAGGGCTCCAGCAGTGCCCTGCAATGCCATAGTGTTTGATGTCACTTCAAGAAATGTTTTACTCTCACTTCTTTTTTTTTTTTTTTTGCAGAAATTAACTTGCCAAGCTCTGAGGAACATAGCAGCATTTAATATGGTGAGCCTCAGGAAGTGGAGTGGTCTTGGGAAGTACACTCAAATTTCAGCTCTTCCTTGGCAGCCTCCCTAAAAGTCAGCACAGTGTTTCAGCCCCATTCCCTCTCTGCTGCATGGCCATCTCACTGTCCAGCATCTCAGCCTGGCTTTTTGGCCTCCCTTGAGCAGGAGGAAGGGATGCAGAGCAGCCACAAAAAGCCAGAGCCCTGGGCTTGCAGGAGAAAATGCCAGTGCCCCTCGACTGCCTGGCAGCATGAGGCATGCCGTGCCTTCTCCATCCCTCAGTCCCTCCTGCCCCTGTCCACTACCTGGCTCACCCACAAGACCCCCAGATCCTGGCTGGTGCCGCAGCAAAGGGCAGAGCTGTGCTTGCTGCATTCAGCTGCACTGCCTGGGATAAGTGATTTAACTCCCAGATTTTTCATTTGTTTGCGCTCCTCCTAGGCAGCATTTTGGATTGTAATCGAAAGTGTAGAGCTAACACTGGAGGGGAAAAAATCAACGAGCAGCATTTCAATGTTATGGGTTTTTTCCATTTTATTGTTCACATCAGAGTCTTGCTCTGAACCTCCATATCTGTTCTGCTGTGAATACTAATCAGATTTAATATGAAGCATCAATCATCGCAGAGCTCTGCTACAGAAACTATCTGTCTACAGCCACAATTCTTCAACCTTAATGAAGCTTTGCACAGGAAAGCTCTTCACCTTCTACCCAGCCATGAGTGAGGAGGTAAGAGATGAGCTTTGGATTGCAAGCCCCAGTAACCTGGGCTGTTTTACATTTTCTCCTGGATCAGGCAGGTCCATGGATGCAGCTAACAGGCTTTCAGCAATCCCTGCTGATTTGGAAAGACTGGAGAAAAGTCCCTGAATACCAATACAGATGTTGCTTCTTCCCCTGAATATACCTTCCTTGAATACTATTACTATTGTGCCAAGGGTGCATAGCTGGGGGCAGAAACTACTGTGTTCTTGGTGCTGTATAGACAAGGCAGAGAGATGGTCCTTGCCTCAAAGGGACTGGGCTCATTTTAAGAATTCCTGTAGCAGGATGTTGCCCAAGTTTAACATATTCAGAAGGGTTATAGCTCTCCTGAGAAAACAAAATGCTCAGGGGTTTTTGGAGGGCACTCATTATATTCTGGGGCTGAAGGACCCAGGCAAGAAATCCGTATGTAGAGACCCAGTGGTTTCCTTCTTCTTCTCCACTGCTTGTGCTCACACAGACAGTGCATCCTTGTACCAGTGTGGTGGTTTCACACCAATGGGCAGCTAAGCTCCACCACACCACTCTCACTGTTCCTCCACAAAAGAACAGGAGGGAGAAAATATGATGAAAAAAGGCTTACGGGTTGAGATAAGGACAGGGAGAACACTCACCAATTACCATCACAGGCGAAACAGTCTCAGCATAAGGGAGATTAATGTAATTTATTGCCAACTGCTAACAGACTAGAGCAGTGAGAACTAAAAGCAAACTAAACCCCCCTTCCTCCGCATCCACCCGCTTCTACCTCCTCCCCCGACTGGCGCAAGGGAGCAGGGAATGGGGTCTGTGGTCAATCTATAACACTTTGTCTCTGCTGCTCCTTCGCAGTCACTCCTTTCCCTTGCTCCAGCATGGGGTCCCTCCCACGGGATGCTGTCCTTCCCAAACTGATCCTCTGTGGATCAATCCCACAGACAACAGCTCCTCAAGAGCTGCTCCCATATGGGTCTGGACCACGGGGCCCATCCCTCAGGACCAAACTGCTCCAACATGGCTCCCCCACAGNCACGGGCTGCAGCGTGGAGATCTGCTCCGTGGGGTACCCATGGGCTGCAGGGGGACGGCCTGCTCCACCATGGGCCTCTCCACGGGCCGCAGGGAACTTGTGCTGCGGCGCCTGGAGCCCCTCCTGCCCTCCTTCTGCACTGACCCTGGTGCCTGCAGGGCTGTTTCTCTCACATTCTCTCACTCCTCTCTCCCAGCTGCTGTGGCACACCAGTTTTTTTTTGTTTTTTTTTGTTTTTCCTTTCTTCAATCTGCTCTCCCAGAGGCACAACCAGCGTCACTCACTGGCTCGGCTCTGGACAGCAACGGGTCCATTTTGGAGCCAGCTGGAGCTTGTTCTCCTCTAACATGGGGCAGCTGCTGGTCTCTGCTCACAGAGGCCACCCCTGCAGCCCCCCTGCTACCTAAGCCTTGCCACGTAAGCCCAATACAACCAGAGATCAGGGCTGCTTCTGGGGTCACTGCTGGGGAGGGGGCCCTGCAATTTGTGCAGTGGGCATCTCTCTTCCACCAAAGGAAAGAAGCTGATGGGCCTTTATCTCAATGAAATAGCGTTTGCAGCCTTCTTTACTGTAGCTAGTAATTGTGCGGGAAGGCTGTGATGGGGAAAAAAACTCTCTTTTGAGCAGCCAGCTAGACCATTTGGAAATGGTGCGTGGACACAGGGACTTCCCTGCAGACCTTCTTCTCATATTGAAGTCCCAGGACTGAACTGCTTTCACAGGAACTAATTTTTTCTCATTTCCAATTGTGACTTCCCTTGTTGCAATTTGTTCCCTTTGCCTCCTGTTATTCCACTGTGTATTTCTGAGATATCCCCCTTCACACATCTGTTGACAGCAATAAGACTTCTCTTCCCTAGACGAAAGAAACCCATGACGTGCTCCAGCCCCTTGATCACCTTACTGGTCCCTTGCTGGATAACTCTTGTCCCGGAGAACCCCAAACTATGCATGATATTCCAGGTGCAGCCTCAACAGTATCAAATAGAGTGGAATAATAAATTTGCTTGGCCTTTTAGATAATGCAGCCCAATATGTGCTTGGTCTTCATCACCGCAAGGGCACACTGCTGGCTTGTACTGTTGGCTGGTGTTATTACACACACACACAGAGTACAGGGCTCTATAACATCAGAGCTAGACTAGGATATGACGTTAAGTGCAGGTTTCCCTCTTCTTGCCAGAATAGTCCCAGAACCTTTCCTGAACATATTGCATTCATGAAATGGTACTGACAAGAAGTTGTGGGACAGAGCAGTGAAATGGGATGGCTCATTGGAGTTCCTTTTTCTGCTTTGATTAGAAACACTTGTTTTTGGTCTTTCTAGACAGAGAGCAGATGGGGAGCCCAGCAGGGCGAATTTCCAGTTTCCTAATGCAGTGTTGTGTTCTCATCTATGATGACAAGGCTTTGCAGACAGGAGAAGCATATCTGCTGTGAACACCCAGCCACGTCTGCTAATTAGCACCTCATAGATCTGTAAGGATGATCATTTTTCTTTCATGAAGAGACTGGGTTAATGTGATCTTTCACAAGGAAAAAGGGAGCATTAAATAATTGAGATGAGAAACGGTTGCAGTGTGGTCATATCTGAAGTGGGCAGACCAGAGAAGTGTGGGAGCCATGTGGGGTGAGTTTCTGCGTGCAATTTGAAATTCAGAAGAGGAGGAAGCGGGCATAGGCAGCTGTGTTCTCTCTCTAAACTAAAGAAGTTATTGCTTCAGATAGTACCATGGCCTAAATTAAAGAAATGACTCACCCGTCTTAGTAGTTTCAAAGTATCATAGGGGATTTTTTTTTTTTTTTAATCAGATTATCAATTTTGTCTAGCAGGGAGCTGGGTGAGCTGTAAGATGAACGTTGCTAAGAAATTCATGCACTAGGTGGAATGAACTCAGTGCAGAGAAAAGAAATAAAATAACCAGCCATGAATACTGCACAGCAAACAGCACTGCGTGCTTTCAGGCACACTCACACCTCCAATGGACACATTCTGTAAAGTTCAGTCAGATGGAAAGACTTAATGTTTCTTGTTCTCTTCTCCAAGTAACAATGGCAAGATGGATTATGAGTCCTGGGGGCAGCAGATGAAAAATCATCTTGATCTTTTTCTACCTTTGCTTTAGAAACCACCTGTGGTAGGTGGAAATTCCAGTTTCCACCCGCATATAAGGAGCTTTAATGTGCCATTTACCCTGGGAGAATGAGGCCTCTCTTCCTGTCAAAAGGAACTGAGCGTAATTTCCTAGCCTTCACCCTTAACCACATGGCCATAGGGCAAAACAGAGCCTCTAGGAAAAAAAAAAAAAAGATTTCTGTTTGGATAGTGGTGGATCACTAAGGTTAATTATAACGTCCCTGTGCAATGGTTTGGAAGGTATCAGAACATGACACTGAGCTGTTTAGATAGTGGTGCTTACGTAGTGCAACACCATGTAATTGCTCAAACAAGACACAGTAGCAGGCTGTTATAAAAGAAGCTACCTTTATTAAGCAATTGCTTCCATTAGCAGCATTTTCTCTTCCACCAAAATACCAGCTCTTTTAAACAGCTAGTTTCTCTTGGCCCTCTTTGTCATGTTGGTATGAATTTTGCTGCTTTCCCCAAGAGCCCTTCCCTTATCTAATGAGTCTTTGCAGATGGGGTGGTTTGTGCCTTATCTTAGTGCCTGCTTGTGAAGTTTTTTTTACGTGCTCTGAAGCTAAGATTTTGAAGCCATAATCATAAAGGAAATGGAGAGGTTTGATGGGGGTCAGAAACTACTTCTGTCAATCTTCTCTCATCAAATGTTTCTCAGTCACATCTGCTTTCTGCTCTCCAATGTTGTTTTATTTGAAAGGGGGTCAGTTAAGAAAGGCAGAAAGACGGAAGGAAAGAAAGAAAGAGAAGGACAGAAGGAAAGACAGAAAGACAGAAGGAAAGAAAGACAGAAGGAAAGAAAGACAGAAAGAAAGAAAGAGAAAGAAAGAAAGAAAGAAAGAAAGAAAGAAAGAAAGAAAGAGAAAATACTTCCAAATTTTTAATCAAAAATCATGAAAAAGAAGACTGTTTTGAAATTGCTTTCAAAAATAAATAACTTATTACCAGAGCAAGGAAAACTTCTGGAATTTCAGGAGCAGATGAAAGCAGATGCAAAGTGATACAACAGGGAAGGAAAAATCCTATTTTTATGTATAAAATGATGGGTTGTGAGCTGGCTGTTATCACTCAAGAGGGAGAGACCTGGTGGATGTGATACAAACAAGTCATGAAAGTGCCAGCTCAGTGCATGGCAGCTGAAAGAGCAAATCAAGAATCTGTGATTAAACGGAAGGGAACAGAGACAAAATAGAGGATATTGCTGTGCTTCTCAAAACAATCCATGGACTGCCATCAGTCTGCATACAGCTTTCAGTTCTGATCTCTACCAATGGATGAAGTAAAATGGGGGAAGGTTCAGTGAAGGATGAGGAATGATCAGAGATCTGTAACAGCTTCCCTACGAGCAATGATAAATCATGTAGGCTGGGACTCTTCAGCTTGGAAAAGCAAAGCCTTGGGAGGGCATGTGATAGTGCTCTACCAAATCTCAAGTGGTCTGAAAGAAATAAGTAGTGTCTGACTGTTTAAGAACCAGGGTTCATAAAATTATGCTACTTGAGATCAAATCCAGAACACATGAAAGGAGGCAATTCATCATGCTTCAGGTGTGAACTTGTGGAACTCCTTTCCAAGAGACACTATGGGTGCAGGACAGTACTTGGAAGGCACATCTGTTAGATCTATTAAAAAAATAAACCACAGCTTCAGGAAACCCCCTAGTCTGAAAATTGTTGTCCAGAAGAGTATGAGCAGGGAAGGTATTGGGTATTTTTGTCCTATTAGTTTTTTTAAATAGGTGAGAAAGGTCTGTGCTGCATGTGGAAAACTCAGCTGTCATGGCATGGCATTGCTGTATTTTTTATTGCAGTAATATCTGAAGGCCATAGTCTTTCTGAATAAAGAAACACATGGCCAGTAAGAAGAAAAATAATGCTGTGTCTCATTGAGTTATTATCAATATTAAGACTTTTGCATGCTTGCAATGAAACTGGTGTTCACTGAAGTAAGACAGAGGTAGATCAGGAAAGACAATCATTGAGCCTTAGTCATGCCAAGACCAGTGGCTAGATCAGGACAAGCCCCCTAAGTATAAATTTGGCATTTCCTTCAGTGATACACTGCGGCAACCAGAGGCAAGAACTGAGGTGCTTGAGAGACACCCTGTTACTTGCAATGGGGCTACTTTCACCAGGCAAGGATGTGGAGGATGGGCTGCCCTGGGGGGAGGTGGGGTTTCACCACTGCCTTCAATGGGACAGGCACTGTAAGAAGCACGGAGCCCGACAGAGGGATGCGTCTGAGGCCCTGTGCCCTGAGCCATGCCATTCAGAGAGCGAGGTGCAGGATGTGCTCCCCAGCTTGCCCTCTGCACAGGCTCTCAGCAGGTCAAACTGGAAGAAGCGGCTTGTTTTTCAGCTGAGACATATTTTCTACATCTGCATCTTGGCCAGGTAGTTGCCTCATTCTTCTTGCCGTCAGCTGAAATGATCTCCCAGTTCTCCAGGTTTTCATCCTGTTCACCATGGGCAAAGCCAGGATGGAGACTGGTGAGGGAACATTGTCTTGTGCTGTTCTCTGCGAAGGGAACAGGAATGCACCAATAGCCTGAAACCAGCCATTTTAGGGTACAGCTGTGTCTTCACTGGGAAGGAGAGGTGCCTTTCTGCTTGGCTGTATCCCCCCCCAGAAATGCTGGTGAAAAGGGACCCTGAGGGTCTCTGGTCCAACCTCCTGTTGTGACCAGCACTAGGTCCGGAAAAATTCTGAAAACCTCCAGGGATGGAGACCCCCAACTCCCTGATGGGCTGTCCCAGGGCTGAATTAAAAATCCTAGGGGAAAACACAGCTATCCAGTTCTTACCTATAACCCAAGCCTGACCTTATATAAGTGCACCGAGAGAGGAAAAATGCTCACCCATTCTGTCCAGCAGGACTTGTCACTGAGATATTTTGGATATTAGCTGTCACAGTCTGGAAGAAAAACAACCTGTGTCTGTCATCAGGTAGGGTTGACTTTGCAGTTCTGGCAAGTTTTACTTGCAGCCAGCTTCAGGCTAAATTCCAGGTCTCTTTCCACCCTAAGAGCAAAGTAATGCTAGATGCTCAATTGAATGACATGAGATTTGAGGCTGTGAGTAGGCTGATTTTAAGAGCATGTAGATGTACCTGGACCTGGGGGCACTGTGTCTGCTTAGTGCAGCCAGCCCTGCTTGAACATGCTGGCTCCATCAGGAACCATACTCCCCAGAAAATGAGACTGCTCCTTTTTGCTTGCGCTTGGCATTGCCACAAGCCCAGGTAACAGACAGCTGTCCCCACAGAAATCCTGGTCCCCTTGGCCTGGGGGCAACAGGTCAGTGTCCCTCAGGGTGTGAACTGGGACCTCTGGCTGCTACCCAGCCATGGACTACCACCTAGATTGCTTGTGCTGGAAATTCACGTGGGGTTTGGGGGCATTTTGGGCGAGGCTGGGTTTCATCATGCTGACTGCTCTATCAGAACTCTTCTGACAGTAACGTGCTCCTGATAGGCACAGCCAGCCTATCCCTCTCTCATCTTTCCACAGGAATGGAGGGACCACTGGTCTGTGCAGAATGTTTTTTTAATTTGTATTATTGTGGTTCCCAGTGCTGGGCCAATGAGGCAGAAAAGCTCCTGACTTATTGGAGGGAACCTGTCAAGCAAGCATTTCTCTATCTGGGAGTGAAACCAGTGTGGAAGCTTATCAGCCCACGAATTCAAAGCAGGGCTATCAGTACTTCAAGCTGCTCCCAGTGCAGGGAATGCTCTGAGCTCCATGCTTCCAGAATATGCCTCTTGCTTGCTTGATAAGCCGTGACAGGAGACGTCCCGTCCCTAGCTGCTGCCTGCCGCATGCCGCTCATCCCAGCCTCCTGAGAAAACACAACGTGGTGACAGCCATGTGGCAGCTGCCAGCCTTGCCGCCTTTCCCAAAGATGTGGAGTCCAGGACTGTGGAGTTACCCCACAACCATGACTCCCTGCATGTTGCTTTGTAGGATAGAGAGCTGTGGGGAGGGGGCCTGAAAACATTTGGTCTGATGCTAAAACTATGAGGGGTAAGCGTGGCCAGGTAGGACTGGCTGACCCTTCCTACCGAGCAAAGGTAAGAGTAGACGGGAACTGGCAGCGTTGTTTTTATAGCCAGCCTCCCCTCCAAGAAAGGCCAGCTGGGGAAAAACATATTTCCGTTCATTCAGGCAGCAGCGAATATGTTGGAGGAAACACAGTCTATTCATGGCTTTTGTCAGCTGGGAAAGAGGTTGAATTCATGCAACAAATTATTCAGAAGAAATTGTTTGCTGGAGTCTCATTATGAGCTCTATGGAACAGAGGAGATGAAACATCAGATGCAATTAACTTCATGTTATAAAACCCTTTTGGGATGTAAAGCCTAGATCCTGCCAGCCCTAACGTACTGTAAGGGTCTGGTTGCTGATTATTTTAATAAGAACCTGTGTCTATCCAGCCTGTGTATGTCTACATGTACCAAAATCCATGAAAATCCCATCAGATCTCATCTAGGATATGTCTGAGGAACAAAGCAACGCCCCACACCAACACAAGCAGAATTCAAATGTGAGTTTTGAGTAGGACTAAGCATCCCTTAAAGTGGCGGAATATCAAGATTATAAGCATTAGCACTGACAAGGATTTTCAAAATGCATTGCAGTTAGCAGGATTTTGCTGAGGGCAGAGCTAGACCAACACCAATCTTCTTTCCTAACCTGATCCTTAGTTACAAGGTCTTTGCTCAACACATTTAATAAATCTCTTCAGGATAAGACACTGTGAGAATATGCCTTCTGCTCAGCAAGGTGTGGGGTCTGTGGCCAGAGAAGCAGTCCACAATCTGTAGAGTGAAGAAAGTGCAACTGGTTCATAAACATGCGAAAGTAACAAATCAGATTCAGCTGACACTAAAATGTCCTACAGTTGCCATTTCACCAGATTGCTCGCAACAACTCAGAAAATGTTGATCTTGCCTTTTTCAGTGCACTGCATTGGGCTTTTTATGCAAATTTATCTTCTTGTCAACTTCTATTTTTAAGTTGTGTTCCGGCTAAAATTCATTGGCTGATGTGAAACGTATTTTTAACTTTTAGGGACCTCAGTTAAAAACAAAAATTGCATTGGAAATTGTTTATTTTCTTTAACTGCTGAGAACTTGTGGATGCCCCATCCCTGGAGGTGTTCAATGCCAGGCTGGATGGGGCCCTGGCCAACCTGATCTAGTGCGTGGCATCCCTGCCTACGGCAGGGGGCTTGGAACCAGATGATCTTTAAGGTCCCTTCCAACCCAAGCCATTCTATGATTCTATGAAATGAAAAATCAATTGGTTGCACAGCTCTGGATAGAAACAACGGGAGAAAGAAAGGCAGAAACTGAGTGGAAAGCATTTATTGAAGCATTTAGAGCTTTAAGTTTATTGTAAGTGCTCAGAGGCAAATACTGTCTATTCCTAAGGAAAATATATGTCAGGCATTTCCAGTATTTATGGGTGGCATTTATTCAGAAATAAGATTTTAGTGCTTTTAAGGTAGATGCAGATCTTAGAATAATTCAGTTTAATTAATCAAACTCAAAACAATGTTTGCATTAGCATCTAGCTAAGCAGAGACTCAAATCACTGCAGTTATCCCCTGAAATCTCACACAAATGAAACGATAACATCTTCCACTTCCTCCTCCTTAGAAAAGAAAAAAGCAATAAAGGAAAAAAACAATGAAGGAACCTGCTGAGATAGGGGCTTTAAGAATAATTTTTCTTGACTTATTTTCTTTTTTCTGAAACAGCAACAGTTACAGTGACCCTTAGAATAAACCACAGTGATGACTCAGCTGCACAAACAGCTGTAAACAGCAGGGATCAGATTTATTTCACATCTCTGCACATTGCTATGTGGGACAAATCCTCTGTAAAACATCACTTATAACTACTGTTAATAAACACCCATCATTTTGTGCTTTCAGTAGAGAGATTGTTCAAGAAATAGCTGAGACCGTGGCTGTGATGTGACTGCACCCGACCGCCTTAGAAAAATGAAGGTTCCCAAAGGGACTGCTTTGTTTTCACAAATGTTAGAAGTACCCAACAAAGGAAACTCATGCCAATAAGATAGATGTGGAGGAGTGAGCTAAAATAAGGAGGAGGTCAGGGTGGCTGGGACCAGCTAGTGCATCCCCAAGCTCTAATGGGATTTAGGAATAAAATCAGCTGTCAGGAAGGGTCTGGTTCATGCAGCTTTTGCAAATGCAAACTAGGTTTTGCAGCCAAGAATGCTGTGAACATGGCAGCAAAAAGACTCCACAATTGTCAAACCTTAAAAGGAGGTTTGACGTATAAAAAAAGCAAGGAGTTTTAGAGTCATCCTGCACTGGACAGGTTGAAGGTGGAACAGGGGTTAGTGGTCACATTTCTTGGGGACAAAACTGCTGCTAAGAAGCTGCTGTGGTTGTGCATGAGGGTGGTGTGCAAGTGCTGTGTTTGGGCGGCTATTGAGAAGAAAGCAGAAAGAGAAGCACCGAAAGCCACATTAAAAGGCTGAAATAGTTTTGGAGCAGGGTCAAGTGGAAAAGAAAAAAAAGCAGAGGCTCCATGATTGCTGAAGAAGTCAAGAGCAGCAAATGTCAAGAATTAAGCTTGTTTCCTTGATCTCACCGAGATGCCCCTTTTCCCTGTGAAAAGTCGCTATGATGCTTTTAAAAACAGGGGTAGGAAGGCAAGAGCATGTGGAAATTGGGTGACTTTCAATGAGATGCCCTGTGATGTCAGCTGTTTCCTGGGCTGCCTGCTCTCAGGATGGCTTTGCTACATTTTAATTGGGTACAAAACTACCGGGCTCAAGCAAATGAGTGAACCAAGGGAACAGATACAACCATTCTTACATGACTGCCTGATGTCAGGCGCCCATTAAAGTCAACAGGACATTCGCTTTATCATCTGCAGAAGTCTTAACTAGCAGTGGTAATTGCATCTGGGGATTTGTTTAATTAACTAAGCAGATTAGTGCAGAGGTCTGCAGCAGAAAGCTGTTGCTTGACCTTAAAAAATGAGAGGTGCAGTGAGGACTTCTGTGCAGGTAAGACAGTGGCTGAAGAGTTAGTGGGCTTCTCAAGAACATCACTGGTGCCCCTGTAGGACTGAGGTCCAACATTTGGCTCCTCAGCGTTGGTAATCCTCCAAATAGAGCTAGGTGGCCATACTGACGTATAAACCCGCCTATCGGTTTTTCGCACTGGTGCAATTAAAACAAAAGTTTGAAATGTTAGTTCAAACTGGAGTGCTTTCCAGCCATTTCCTATATGTTATAGGGGAAATAACCGCGGGAGATAGGATCCAAATGGATTCTGGCCTGGAATAAATTCTGGCTTCATAAGATACATAGCAAGAAACAACATTAAAGGAAAAGTGATTGCCACTGTAAAAACTGAGTACTCAGGATTTAGCAGGTAACAGATTTAATGTTGCCTGTGCAAACTTTATTCCACTGCCTTCCCCCCAATAACAGTTGTTGATTGCAATGTCATGTACTCTTTT